>JAFEMH010005477.1:0-161806 GCA_022495995.1 Adenophora triphylla var. japonica | reverse complement strand
CCAATGGAAAATATTCATAAGTCCCAAAGACGACATAGGGAATGGGCTTCCCTACCTATGATCGTCTTACTCTACTCCGTCATATCACACTATGAAGACCTAGGCATAGTTGAATAATCTTATGACTAGGACAGAGATGTTAGGCTATGCCGACCAAGGCATACGCTTAAGTCGACTCACACTCGTGTCTAGCGCCTAATAAGGCTACAATTATGACAAGGGAAATGGGCTTCCCTACCCATAGACATCACTCTTACCCGAATAACACTATGCCGACCAAAGACACTATGTCGAGTAACAGGTCTCCTCTAGGCATACATACGTAAGTCTCTTCTAATCGTATGTTGATGAACCATTCACTTTAAGTTTCCAATAATTCACAAAACCTTGCTTCGCTCTTGGTGATTGTTATCAGTTTACCAGAGGAAGTGTTCTGTGTAAACATGCAAGCCTAGCATAAAATGGTTGCAAATTATTAGTAAAGCTAAATTATCACAAGCATTGTGTTTTAATCCTCAGAAATGTGTACACAAGAGGAAGTTGCCTAAAGGTTTGAGAGTTTACGAACTTATATTTTGCATGCCTTAAGGCTTTCTGGATTTTGGTTCAATCATATATATTCTTAAGTTTCAACAGTGAGAAATCAAGAATTATATATTATTATATTGCTATATTATTCTAACAAAACTAATTGTTCTCCAATCAGTTATTGTGAGTGTGCGTGCATGTGGCCATTCTTGCATTTATATGTCTTATCTGGACATAGAGAGATCAATAAATTTGTATATATCTACATTATTCATTCATCTTATGTAATCTTATTAAGATGGGTAATGTATGTTCAGCTCAACTCATCTTTTTTTTTTTGGGGGGGGGGAAGGGGTGTCAACAAATTTCCTGACTTTTTGTTACCTCCTTTTGTTGCAGAAGAATTTAAATTGAACATTGAATGCAACCATGCAACTCTATCTGCTCATAGGTGTACTCTCTTTCTTTCATCCTGCTAAGAGAAAGACTTTTGTAATCCCTCCGTCCCAAAATGAATGACCAAAACTTTTCATATTTTCTCTTGATCAAGGGTAAGTTTGAAAATTTCTGGACATTAATTGAAACGAAGGGAGTAATATTTTGTGATTGAGCAGGTATACTTATAGAGGATTGAAACTTAGCAATATCACATGTCTTACTATAACTATCTTCTCCTGGAATCTCAGTTTTTATTTTTAAACATAATTCATTGCATGATTTTGAGTTGTATATCATATCTTTATATAACAGTTATTGGTCAATGTCTTAGTGTTTATTTTTCTTAAAAAGTAGATGATATATGTCTAGGGATGGTGGGATTCTTGATTTTCCATGACTGGCTCGAATACATTTGGACCCCCTCCTCGTGATTTTCTTTATGATTTTGTTTATGTGAAATTTAAAGAGCATTTAGAGAATCCGATTTATCTTCATAGTTATAAAAAACTTTCTTTGGTTTGTTTAATTTTTTTTGTTAAAGTATCATGTCGTGCGTTTAACGCATGGGTGTTACTCTAGTTTTTTTTTTTCTATAAACCATTCATATTTTTTCACATACTCGTATTCATTACGAAATAAAAAATAAATCATGAAAAAAAACTTTAACCAAACCGGAGCCAACTTAATCTTTAATAAAAAAGGGGAAATTACCGCTGGATCCTTCACCCTAAGTCAATCGATCAATTAGGCTAATGGATTTTTGAATTTAACCACTAATCCAATTTTAGAATCAATATTCCACCCTCGCTAGTTTAATGAGTTTTCATAATTACCAAACTACCCTCTTATAAATATCTCTTTCCCTCTCGCATAAGGCTATGCACGCGTCACTTTTCACGAAGTCGGGAGCAACGGAGAGAGAGAGAGAGAGAGAGAGAGAGAGAGAGAGAGAGAGAGAGAGAGAGAGAGAGAGAGAGAGAGAGAGAGAGTTACGACGATTTTGATCCCCTTTAATTATGTGAGTTCAATTTGCTTAATTGTTTGGTTGTGATCAATTTAGAAGTCGATTGCTTTGTGGTTTTCAATCGTGTTGATGTTTTGATTTTGAATTTTGATTTTTTTATTGTTATTTGTTTGAATTTGAATTTTTGATGATTGGTGAACTTAATTGCTTTATACGAGCATCGTTGATGATTCGTGAATATGATTTCAATTTGAATTGTTCATAATCTCGTATCTGATTTTGTTTATGTTTAGTTGTTTGTTTATTATGAGTATTGTAGATAATTCACAATTTTAATGTTTTTTATTGTAATTGCAACATAATATTTGACTTATTTGTATATTTTAAGTTCACGGTTATGTCTCGTTAGTTGTACTAGAACATTTATTCGACCTATTTTTTAAGTTTTAATCATTGAATGTTTTAATGTCTTATATTGTACAAAAGTTCACGAGTTGTTTTGTTATTGTATTACTTATGTTCACAATTATTTTATGTTTATTCATTAACTTTGTTTTATTTTTCTTATATGTTGCAGATTAATCAATCTTCAGAATATGAATATTTGTGTGATAGTTTTGTTGAAATATGAGAATTTTACAGCAGTTGAAAGATTTAGTAAGCGTTCATCTTTCAATACATTGGTTAATTTAGCTTTCAATAGATGAGAGGGTTTGAAAAAGGAATTTATGCGTTTTCTTATCCTTTACCTAAGAATTCTACTTGTCTATTACATAATGAGGATGATTTTACGAATATGGAAATTATTTTAGGTCGTGGTTCTATTGAGTGTCATTGAAATTCATTTGACACAGATTCTTACATTGGATTACAATGACTTGTCCTCGTCTAATGTCTCAAGTATATGTAGTAGTCATGATTTGCCTGTTAGATTTTTCCATCATCCAAATAAGGAATTGAAAAATGCGAAGTGGATTAATGGTATGGAGGGTATTGGATAGGGGTTCAAAGGTGTAATTAGTGAGTTCAGAAACAAGTTGTGTATGTATGTTTCGGTTGTTTTGACTTTGTTTACTTGAAAAATGATAAAGAGCGTATTAATGCCAAATGTGTACACAAAGATTTAAGAGGTTGTCCGTGGAGGATTCACGCATCGCTGAAGCTTCCAATGGCTTTGCTTATATACGGACTTTGATCGGAATCATACTTGTGGGCATATCTTCAATTCTGGACATTGTTCAAAGATCAGTTCTGATGTTCTTTGGGATATTATTGTTGATGATATTCGTTCTAAACCTTCGATAGGTCCTTCTGATATTGTGAAGTTTTTGAAGGTAAATTATGGATTTGACATCACTTATAAAATTGCTTGGAAGGCTGTTTAAAAGGCAAAAGACATTGTATTTGGGAAACAGAATTGTCTTACGATAAGCTTAGATGATAAATGGCTATTTTATAGTCATTTATAGCATTATATTTATATCATTTACTTAGTTTTTGTTATCATTTAGTCTTCATTTAGCTTCTTTTATTTTATATATGGGATTTTATGCTTGTTGGTATGTTTGAATACCTACACAGGTCTTAGGGTCCATTTTTGGGGCAAATGAAGTTAGGACATATCTAAGGAATCAAGGCATAGAAGGGACAACTTCAAAATGATCATCCAGGCCAAAATTCAGCCAGCACGGCCGTGTTCTATACAAGGGAGCGAGGCGTACAAAGTCTTTCGGCCAAAAATGGCCCAAAGTCAATGGAGCGTCCGAGTCTTCAAACCTCGGAGCGGCCGAGCAAATCAAAGCCAGAGCGGTCGTGCGGCAAGACGAAGCGCCCGTGCAGTCTGACCCGTTCAAAATGGAATTTGGTTCCAAGGCTTGCGCGGCCGTGCACTTACTGTTATCGAGCTGAAAAGGCACCTCTTGAAGACAGTTTTTTGAAGAATTATACCCTTAGCTTAGAATGCCTATTTAAAGGCCCCTTTGTATCCGTTTTAAGGATCTGATTTTTACATCTGAATATACATAGAAACACATAGCAAAAATTCTCTAGCATTATTATTTCAAATTTCTCGAAGATTCAACCTTTGTTCTTGAAGTTATTTGGAGTATTGAAGCAATAAGATATCGAAGTTTATTTCCAAACATTGTTTCCCTACAAGTATTTCAAATAAGTATCTTTCTTCTCTGCTTTAATTCATGTCTTATTTATCAATCCTTGTAGTTTCTGCAATGGCTAGTGAGTAATCCCCTAACTTCTTGGGGTCAAAAAATTTAGCATAATGTAGTCTTCTTTGTTAATCAAGTTTAAAATTTCTTTCACCTTTCATAATCAATTCTTTTTATATTATTTTGTCATGCCTACAAATATGATGACGTCCATACTTTGTATGAATCTTAGCTAATCAAGAGAAGTATCCCGCGAAAGAATCTTGATTAGCGGAACCATATAAATCGAACTAGGCTCCATTAATCACGAGAGTAGTTTAATGGCCTAGGGATGGTTCTTTAGTGGAAAATACGTGGATTTTAACCAGAACTTAATGGATTCTTATTAATCATGGACCATCAAGAGATAGGGCATGATTAATACAGAATACATGTGCAAAGCCTTCGATTGACAAGTAATGCACAACTTAACGTATCATCCTTGATATATGAATTGAACTATATTTTTATATAAACTTGATTTATTTATTGATTACATGTTGTTAGATTTCCAATCCCAAGAATGTCTTCATATTATAAGAGTTTAATTTAAGTAATTTGTGTATGTTCTTAGTGTTTTCATAAAAAACAAAACATATTTACTCCCAATCTCTATTTCGATAGGTCCTTATGGTATTGTGTTGTTGAACGTAGATTATGTATTTGACATAACTTATAAAATTGCTTGGAAGGCTGTTTAAAAGGCAAAAGACATTATGTTTGGTGAAGCAGAATTGTCTTACGATAAGCTTAGACCATACTTTTTAAAGATGAAACAGTTGGATCCTACTAGCCACATTGTTCTTGATGTTGACCCATCGTCCTTTCACTTCAACAAGTGTTTTGTGTCGTTTGAGGCTTGTGTAAAAGGTTTTCGTTCTTGATGACCTGTGTTGTTTCTTGATGGTTCTCATTTGCACGGTAAGTACAAGAGTATGATGTTGGCAAAAGAACAAACAAAGATGGAAACTCTGGTAACAATTTAACCCGACATGTGCTAGCTTTACTCAAAATTGCATTCGAGTTCACAGTTATTTACAAAAGTTCACAGTCTTTTTATATTACTTATATTATTATCTTTATTCTTGTCATTTATAGGTCTTTTCAATGTTGCTTTTGCTGTTGTTTATTCGAAAGATATTGCTAAATGGACATGGTTCCTTCAACAATTAGAACCTCTTATAAGATGTATCAGAATTACGTTTGTTTTCGATCGTCACCAAGGGATTATTTCTTCGGTGAACGCTGTTATGCCTTAAAGCTATCATTCATTTTGCCTATGTCATTTGAGGAATAATTTGAGGGATAAAATGAATGGGATGTTCTATAAATTTGCGATAAAAAATTGGTTCAGAAACTGTTTCAGTTTGCAGTAGCTCCAACAAAGGAAATTTTTCATTCTTTGATTGAAGAAATGAGGAATGAAGGTGGCCCCAAGGGCCGTGAATTTCTCACTAACCTTTCACTAACTAATTATGCAAATGCATACTTTGAAGGTATGGTGAGATGTCTTCAATCATAGCAGAATAATTCAATTCTTAGTTTAGAGAAGCTCGTGGACTCCCTGTTAAGGAATTAATTAATCAAATCAGCCTTAAGTTGATGACACAGATGTCCAAGCGCAGAAAAGATTCATTAAAGTTGAATACTATTTTATGTCCAATCATGGAGAAAAGGTATAGGGATAATCTGGAGATGTGTAGGTCATGGATAATACATTCTTCAACTGACAAGATATTTGAAGTCCATTCAGTTCAGTCCATAGTCATGAACATTGAAAAATTCACATTTTTTTGTGGAAAGTGGCAACATGAAGGACTCCCATGTGTTCATGCCGTTGTTGTCTGTCCAATTTCACGAAACTCCTTATCAATTACATTGAGATATATTTTCATAGCATCACCTATAAGAATTGTTATGCTCATGCTATTGACCACCTGTGATTCATTTGGAGATGAATCAATGGCAGTGGTTGATGAAGAAGATCCTCTAATACTTCCTACAATAGCAAATCATCCACCAGGAAGACCAAAGAAGCTACAAATCCCTTCAAGAGGAGAGTGATTTAAATGCAAAATGAAATGTGGTCGTTGTGGTAATATAGGAAATCATAATAGAAAATCTTGTAAGGAGCCTATGTAATAATTTGATGGTATTTTTAGATTCTTAAACATTGATCATTGTTTTGATGATTCATATTTGGTTTTTACAATTTAATATGAGAACATCTAATGCGGCTTTTAAATATTAGTGAACTTAAGTTTACAATTGTTTTCTTAAGTTAACAATTGTTTTCTGAACTTGTGATTCAGAGATGTTCATTTTTTATTAAGTTCACAGTTGTTTTATTAAATTCACATTTATTTTTTGAACTTGTGATTCAGAGATGTTCATTTCTGATTAAGTTCACAGTTGTTTTCTTAACCTTTCGTTTCACATTGTAATACATTAAGAAAACACAAAAAAACATAGAAAAATAATACATTCGAATACATAATATCTTCATTAACGAGGATAATGCCAAAAATGTACTTGTCTTGAACAAAATAAATTTTTTACCCTGATGCTAAGTTGTACCTGTTCATAAAACTAAAATGTTTACCACAAAAATATATATCATTTCAATGAACAAAACCCAAACCCAAATGTTTGCTACCTACTTTAAAGGACTATTTGGTACGTCATTTGGTATGTCATCTAGATCCCCTAACTCTATCTTGGTTGTGTACACATCATTCGAAAATCTTCAAATATTTGAGCCCTAAATTGATGAACTGCAGCTTTTGGAAATCTTTTTATCAATTGTTCCTTTCTTCAACGTTTGCTCAATAATCATCAAAACCATAACTCCACAATCAACACTTGATGTAAATTTCTTTGAGGACAATCTTTAATAGTAACGAAGTCTTCATATTTAGGACTATCATGATTTGAGGGGATCAATGCCTTTATATGTTCAAACTGAAAAAAATAAAAAGAAAAGAAACAAAAACATTAAATCATTGTTAGTCTAGTATTTAAGTTATTGAAAAAAAAACTTAAAATTATATTGTAGTAATCCATTTACCATTTGTCTAGCAACAAATTCATATTTGGCTGGGTGACCTTTCTTAGGGAGCAACATGTTATAGAACATGTACTCTGCATTCTCTGTATCAAATGCCAACAATGTCCAACGCTCTGCACGATTTTCAGTCTGATCTATGTGAATTGGAATTAAGATGAACTTTTTTCTATCTTTGTAAAATTGGTTGAAAGGTCCATCAATTCGTTCATTGACAACGTCTTTGGACCATTCATTTCTCAGATAGGTCTGCAAAGTGAAATATAACTTTTAATATATTTCAATAGACTAAAAGAAAAGAAAAAATCATATCTAAAAAAAAATACTCGTATGCATTTGTTTATACCGATGCATTAGCTATAATTACACCTACTGATTTGTTGGATGGTGAGGAATTATCCACAATGTCTTTGTGCTTCTCAATCAATATTGACAAATATCCATCAATCACCTATCAAAGAAAATATCATTATGAACAACTGAGAACTTAACAAAAACAAACATGAACTTAAAAACAAACAAATAATCAACGTACTACGTCCTCAGATGCCGTGTCATGTGCTATCTCATATAAATGCTCAACAATGATGTAAATGAATTCTTTTGCCCATGCATTCCCTCTACAACATAATTATTTTATACATATATATAAATATATGAGTCTCAACATAATTATTAGGTAAAATCTTATTAAAATAGATAAATGACTGCTTACTTAAAACCTTGAAAAGCCAACATCGTATTGTATTGGTGGACTGTTTCTTCATCAATGAGTTTGGTTGTCAAACTAAAAAGTCTATTAAAAGAAGGGTGAGCTTCATTAGCAGGACCATGTTGTTTAATTTCTTGGACTTATTTAGCTTCAACAACTTTTTCTTGTTGTTTTTTTCTTCTTTCTTGCTATTCGCTTCAACTTTTAACCTCTTTGATTGATGATGTGGTATCTAAAATTCAAATGCATCATCAACAACCTTTTTTCTTATTCTCAACAACCTTTTTTCTTATTCTTTCCTTCACATTTTTTATCATTGTGGTCAACTCATTTTCATAATCAATCTTTAAACAACTGATATCATTTTCTCTTTCCTCTTCTTTCAGTTAATTTTCTTTCATCTTTTTCTCTAAATCTTCAATTCTCAAAGTAGCTTCCTTCAATTTCCTTAGAAGCTCTTCAATCTCAACATCACTTGTGGCTGTCAAATTATTGTATTTTCTTTGTAGCTCCTCATTATCAACAATCTATTTTACCTTTTTATTTTTGAGATCATTGTTCTCAGCTTGGTATCTTTTTTCCATGCTTGATGGTTCATTTACATTCTTTTCAGCTTCCTTAGATTCAGTGAACACATTCGAGAAGATGATCAACATTGCTGTCTTTGAAGTCAGGCGTTTGCGAAAAATTCCAATCACTCACAGTATTTTCTGAGTCTTGGGAAAGAACAGTTTCCTTTGGTTGACCGTCTCCTTTTTCAGTTGGTTCTTTTTCATCAGTTAAAACCACATCTCCTGAAAAAACCTATTTAAAAAAAGAGTCAAAATCTGTTTAAATCGGTTAAATTATTGTTAACGTCATTAATTTAAGTTCACATATGTTTTAAAAATATCGTATTCAATTTTTAAACTTATCTATAAGAAGCAATTGAGAGATTTAGTTCATAGTTGTTTAATTTAAAAAATTGTGAACTTATTCAAAACAACAGTGAACTTAATCAAAACAACAACGAATTTAAGAAAATTGAAGATATTTACTGATTAGAATTGATTCTAAAACTTAATATTCTTAAAGCATCTGTGAACTTAAGAGCACAATTGTGTAAAAAACTTTGTAAAAGCAATGTAATGAAAAAATCAAATCACTCACAGTTCTTGCTTACTCTTGGGATGGAATGGTTTGATTTGGCATACCTTCTTCCATATCATTTTGTTCTTGTTATTTTTTTTCTTCATTTCTACTCATTTCCTTATTCACTTCCTTTTCTTCAGTCAATTCACAACTTGTAAACATTTTATTTTCATCTTTTGTTAAAACCAATATTTTCTCAAGAATCTATTTAACAAAAGAGAAAAATCATATCAGTATACTTAATATTTTATACATATATATAAATATATGAGTCTCAACATAATTATTAGGTAAAATGTTATTAAAATAGATAAATGACTGCTTACTTAAAACCTTGAAATGCCAACATCGTATTGTATTGGTGGATTGTTTCTTCATCAATGAGTTTGGTTGTCAAACTGAAAAGTCTATTAAAAGAAGGGTGAGCTTCATTAGCAGGACCATGTTGTTTAATTTCTTGGACTTATTTAGCATCAACAACTTTTTCTTGTTGTTTTTTTCTTCTTTCTTGCTATTCGCTTCAACTTTTAACCTCTTTGATTGATGATGTGGTATCTAAAATTCAAATGCATCATCAACAACCTTTTTTCTTATTCTTTCCTTCACATTTTTTATCATTGTGGTCAACTCATTTTCATAATCAATCTTTAAACAACTGATATCATTTTCTCTTTCCTCTTCTTTCAGTTAGTTTTCTTTCATTTTTTTCTCTAAATCTTCAATTCTCAAAGTAGCTTCCTTCAATTTCCTTAGAAGCTCTTCAATCTCAACATCACTTGTGGCTGTCAAATTATTGTATTTTCTTTGAAGATCCTCATTATCAACAATCAGTTTTTCCTTTTTATTTTTGAGATCATTGTTCTCAGCTTGGTATCTTTTTTCCATGCTTGATGGTTCATTTACATTCTTTTCAGCTTCCTTAGATTCAGTGAACACATCCGAGAAGATGATCAACATTGTTGTCTTTGAAGTCAGGCGTTTGCGGAAAATTCCAATCACTCACAGTGTTTTCTGAGTCTTGGGAAAGAACAGTTTCCTTTGGTTGACCGTCTTCTTTTTCAGTTGGTTCTTTTTCATCAGTTAAAACCACATCTCCTGAAAAAACCTATTTAAAAAAAGAGTCAAAATCTATTTAAATCGGTTAAAGTATTGTTAACGTCATTAATTTAAGTTCACATATGTTTTAAAAATATCGTATTCAATTTTTAAACTTATCTATAAGAAGCAATTGAGAAATTTAGTTCATAGTTGTTTAATTTAAACAATTGTGAACTTAATCAAAACAACAGTGAACTTAATCAAAACAACAACGAATTTAAGAAAATTGAAGATATTTACTGATTAGAATTGATTCTAAAACTTAATATTCTTAAAGCATCTGTGAACTTAAGTGCACAATTGTGTAAAAAACTTTGTAAAAGCAATGTAATGAAAAAATCAAATCACTCACAGTTCTTGCTTACTCTTGAGATGGAATGGTTTGATTTGGCATACCTTCTTCCATATCATTTTGTTCTTGTTATTTTTTTCTTCATTTCTACTCATTTCCTTATTCACTTCCTTTTCTTCAGTCAATTCACAACTTGTAAACATTTTATTTTCATCTTTCGTTAAAACCAATATTTTCTCAAGAATCTATTTAACAAAAGAGAAAAATCATATCAGTAAACTTAATATTTTATACATATATATAAATATATGAGTCTCAACATAATTATTAGGTAAAATGTTATTAAAATAGATAAATGACTGCTTACTTAAAACCTTGAAATGCCAACATCATATTGTATTGGTGGACTGTTTCTTCATCAATGAGTTTGGTTGTCAAACTGAAATGTTTATTAAAAGAAGGGTGAGCTTCATTAGCAGGACAATGTTGTTTAATTTCATGGACTTATTTAGCATCAACAACTTTTTCTTGTTATTTTTTTTCTTCTTACTTTCTATTCGCTTCAACTTTTAACCTTTTTGATTGATGATGTGGTATCTAAAATTCAAATGCATCATCAACAACCTTTTTTCTTATTCTTTCCTTCACATTTTTATCATTGTTGTCAACTCATTTTCATAATCAATCTTTAAACAAGCCGATATCATTTTCTCTTTCCTCTTCTTTCGATTAATTTTCTTTCATCTTTTTCTCTAAATCTTCAATTCTCAAAGTAGCTTCCTTCAATTTCCTTAGAAGCTCTTCAATTTCAACATCACTTGTGGCTGTCAAATTATTGTATTTTCTTTGAAGCTCCTCATCATCAACAATCAGTTTTTCCTTTTTATTTTTGAGATCATTGTTCTCAGCTTGGTATCTTTTTTCTATGCTTGATGGTTCATTTACATTCTTTTCAGCTTCCTTAGATTTAGTGAACACATCCGAGAAGATGATCAACATTGCTGTCTTTGAAGTCAGGCGTTTGCGGAAAATTCCAATCACTCAAAGTGTTTTCTGAGTCTTGGGAAAGAACAATTTCCTTTTGTTGACCGTCTTCTTTTTCAGTTGGTTCTTTTTCATCAGTTAAAACCACATCTCCTGAAAAAACCTATTTAAAAAAAGAGTCAAAATCTGTTTAAATCGGTTAAAGTATTGTTAACGTCATTAATTTAAGTTCACATATGTTTTAAAAATATCATTTTCAATTTTTAAACTTATCTATAAGAAGCAATTGAGACATTTAGTTCATAGTTGTTTAATTTAAACAATTGTGAACTTAATCAAAACAACAGTGAACTTAATCAAAACAACAACGAATTTAAGAAAATTGAAGATATTTACTGATTAGAATTGATTCTAAAACTTAATATTCTTAAAGCATCTGTGAACTTAAGAGCACAATTGTGTAAAAAACTTTGTAAAAGCAAAGTAATGAAAAAATCAAATCACTCACAGTTCTTGCTTACTCTTGAGATGGAATGGTTTGATTTGGCATACCTTCTTCCATATCATTTTGTTCTTGTTATTTATTTTCTTCATTTCTACTCATTTCCTTATTCACTTCCTTTTCTTCAGTCAATTCACAACTTGTAAACATTTTATTTTCATCTTTTGTTAAAACCAATATTTTCTCAAGAATCTATTTAACGAAAGAGAAAAATCATATCAGTATACTTAATATTTTATACATATATATAAATATATGAGTCTCAACATAATTATTAGGTAAAATATTATTAAAATAGATAAATGACTGCTTACTTAAAACCTTGAAATGCCAACATCGTATTGTATTGGTGGACTGTTTCTTCATCAATGAGTTTGGTTGTCAAACTGAAAAGTCTATTAAAAGAAGGGTGAGCTTCATTAGCAGGACCATGTTGTTTAATTTCTTGGACTTATTTAGCATCAACAACTTTTTCTTGTTGTTTTTTTTTCTTATTTCTTGCTATTTGCTTCAACTTTTAACCTCTTTGATTGATGATGTGGTATCTAAAATTCAAATGCATCATCAACAACCTTTTTTCTTATTCTTTCCTTCACATTTTTTATCATTGTGGTCAACTCATTTTCATAATCAATATTTAAACGATTGATTTCATTTTCTCTTTTCGCTTCTTTTAGTTGAGTTTCTTTCATCTTTTTCTCTAAATCTTCAATTCTCAAAGTATCTTCCTTCAGTTTTCTTAGAAGCTCTTCAATCTCAACATCACTTGTGGCTATCAAATTATTGTATTTTCTTTGAAGCTCCTCATTATCAGCAATCAGCTTTTCCTTTTCATTTTTGAGATCATTGATCTCAGCTTGGTATCTTTTCTCCATTTTTGATGGTTCATTTACTTTCTTTTCAGCATCATTGGGTCTTGTGAACACATCCAAGAAGTTGAAATCAGCATTATTGTCTCTGAAGTCAGGGGTTTGCGGAAAATTCCAATCACTCAAAGTGTTTTCAAAGTCTTGGGAAAGAACAGTTTCCTTTGATTGATCGTCTTCTTTTCAGTTGGTTCTTTTTCATCAATTAAAACCACATCTTCTAAGAAAACCTATTTTTTAAATAAAGTCAAAATCCATTTAAATCAGTAAAAGTATTGTTAACGTCATTCAATTTAAGTTCCCAGATGTTTTTAAAATATTGTATTATGTTTTTAAACTTATCTATAAGAAGCAATTGAGAGATTTAGTTCATAGTTGTTTAATTTAAACAATTGTGAACTTAATCAAAACAACAGTGAACTTAATCGAAACAACAATGAATTTAAGAAAATTGAAGATATTTACTTATTAGAATTGATTCTAAAACTTAATATTCTTAAAGCATCTGTGAACTTAAGAGCACAATTGTGTAAAAAACTTTGTAAAAGCAATGTAATGAAAAAATCAAATCACTCACAGTTCTTGCTTACACTTGAGATGGAATGGTTTGATTTGGCATACTTTCCTCCATATCATTTTGTTCTTGTTATTTATTTTCTTCATTTCTACTCATTTCCTTATTCACTTCCTTTTCTTCAGTCAATTCACAACTTGTAAACATTTTATTTTCATCTTTTGTTAAAACCAATATTTTCTCAAGAATCTATTTAACAAAAGAGAAAAATCATATCAGTATACTTAATATTTTATACATATATATAAATATATGCGTCTCAACATAATTATTAGGTAAAATGTTATTAAAATAGATAAATGACTGCTTACTTAAAACCTTGAAATGCCAACATTGTATTGTATTGGTGGACTGTTTCTTCATCAATGAGTTTGGTTGTCAAACTGAAAAGTCTATTAAAAGAAGGGTGAGCTTCATTAGCAGGACCATGTTGTTTAATTTCTTGGACTTATTTAGCATCAACAACTTTTTCTTGTTGTTTTTTTTTCTTATTTCTTGCTATTCGCTTCAACTTTTAACCTCTTTGATTGATGATGTGGTATCTAAAATTCAAATGCATCATCAACAACCTTTTTTCTTATTCTTTCCTTCACATTTTTTATCATTGTGGTCAACTCATTTTCATAATCAATCTTTAAACAACTGATATCATTTTCTCTTTCCTCTTCTTTCAGTTAGTTTTCTTTCATCTTTTTCTCTAAATCTTCAATTCTCAAAGTAGCTTCCTTCAATTTCCTTAGAAGCTCTTCAATCTCAACATCACTTGTGGCTGTCAAATTATTGTATTTTCTTTGAAGCTCCTCATTATCAACAATCAGGTTTTTCCTTTTTATTTTTGAGATCATTGTTCTCAGCTTGGTATCTTTTTTCCATGCTTTATGGTTCATTTACATTCTTTTCAGCTTCCTTAGATTCAGTTAACACATCCGAAAAGATGATCAACATTGCTGTCTTTGAAGTCAGGCGTTTGCGGAAAATTCCAATCACTCACAGTGTTTTCTGAGTCTTGGGAAAGAACAGTTTCCTTTAGTTGACCGTCTTCTTTTTCAGTTGGTTCTTTTTCATCAGTTAAAACCACATCTCCTGAAAAAACCTATTTAAAAAAAGAGTCAAAATCTGTTTAAATCGGTTAAAGTATTGTTAACGTCATTAATTTAAGTTCACATATGTTTTAAAAATATCGTATTCAATTTTTAAACTTATCTATAAGAAGCAATTGAGAGATTTAGTTCATAGTTGTTTAATTTAAACAATTGTGAACTTAATCAAAACAACAGTGAACTTAATCAAAACAACAATGAATTTAAGAAAATTGAAGATATTTACTTATTAGAATTGATTCTAAAACTTAATATTCTTAAAGCATCTGTGAACTTAAGAGCACAATTGTGTAAAAAACTTTGTAAAAGCAAAGTAATGAAAAAATCAAATCACTCACAGTTCTTGCTTACTCTTGAGATGGAATGGTTTGATTTGGCATACCTTCTTCCATATCATTTTGTTCTTGTTATTTATTTTCTTCATTTCTACTCATATCCTTATTCACTTCCTTTTCTTCACTCAATTCACAACTTGTAAACATTTTATTTTCATCTTTTGTTAAAACCAATATTTTCTCAAGAATCTATTTAACAAAAGAGAAAAATCATATCAGTATACTTAATATTTTATACATATATATAAATATATGAGTCTCAACATAATTATTAGGTAAAATGTTATTAAAATAGATAAATGACTGCTTACTTAAAACCTTGAAATGCCAACATCGTATTGTGTTGGTGGACTGTTTCTTCATCAATGAGTTTGGTTGTCAAACTGCAAAGTCTATTAAAAGAAGGGTGAGCTTCATTAGCAGGACCATGTTGTTTAATTTCTTGGACTTATTTAGCATCAACAACTTTTTCTTGTTGTTTTTTTTTCTTCTTTCTTTCTATTCGCTTCAACTTTTAACCTCTTTGATTGATGATGTGGTATCTAAAATTCAAATGCATCATCAACAACCTTTTTTCTTATTCTTTCCTTCACATTTTTTTATCATTGTGGTCTACTCATTTTCATAATCAATCTTTAAACAACTGATATCATTTTCTCTTTCCTCTTCTTTCAGTTAATTTTCTTTCATCTTTTTCTCTAAATCTTCAATTCTCAAAGTAGCTTCCTTCAATTTCCTTAGAAGCTCTTCAATCTCAACATCACTTGTGGCTGTCAAATTATTGTATTTTCTTTGAAGCTCCTCATTATCTACAATCAGTTTTTCCTTTTTATTTTTGAGATCATTGTTCTCAGCTTGGTATCTTTTTTCCATGCTTGATGGTTCATTTACATTCTTTTCAGCTTCCTTAGATTCAGTGAACACATCCGAGAAGATGATCAACATTGCTGTCTTTGAAGTCAGGCATTTGCGGAAAATTCCAATCACTCACAGTGTTTTCTGAGTCTTGGGAAAGAACAGTTTCCTTTGGTTGACCGTCTTCTTTTTCAGTTGGTTCTTTTTCATCAGTTAAAACCACATCTCCTGAAAAAACCTAATTAAAAAAAGAGTCAAAATCTGTTTAAATCGGTTAAAGTATTGTTAACGTCATTAATTTAAGTTCACATATGTTTTAAAAATATCGTATTCAATTTTTAAACTTATCTATAAGAAGCAATTGAGAGATTTAGTTCATAGTTGTTTAATTTAAACAATTGTGAACTTAATCAAAACAACAGTGAACTTAATCAAAACAACAACGAATTTAAGAAATTTGAAGATATTTACTGATTAGAATTGATTCTAAAACTTAATATTCTTAAAGCATCTGTGAACTTAAGAGCACAATTGTGTAAAAAACTTTGTAAAAGCAATGTAATGAAAAAATCAAATCACTCACAGTTCTTGCTTACTCTTGAGATGGAATGGTTTGATTTGGCATACCTTCTTCCATATCATTTTGTTCTTGTTATTTATTTTCTTCATTTCTACTCATTTCCTTATTCACTTTCTTTTTTTCAGTCAATTCACAACTTGTAAACATTTTATTTTCATCTTTTGTTAAAACCAATATTTTCTCAAGAATCTATTTAACAAAAGAGAAAAATCATATCAGTATACTTAATATGATGATGAAAACAACTGTAAACTTAACAAAAACAATTGTAATGTTATTGTAAACAACTTACATCATTACCATTCAATCAATCAATATACTTTGACTTAAACTTGTCAAGCTGTAAGGGCAATTTCCACTTCATAAATCTAGGAAGAATCCTCCTATCTAGAAGTTCTTGGTATGCTCATATAACCAATACTGGAAAGCAAATAAAATATTTTTAAATATATGGTATATTAAAAATATAGCTATGTAAATAGAAAAACAAAAACAGAGATACTTACAGATAGTGCAGCGACACATCCAGAGACTAGATGGGGAGTCCTAAAGTTTTTCTTGATCGAATTCATCAACTTTTCATGAATCGCTCCTACCCAATTGTAGCTCTTTATTTTTTCAATATCATACACATATTGAAAAAAATGAGTGTTATAATGTCATCTGATGAAACAAAAAATAATGTTGCCATGTAATAAATTGTCATCAGCTTTACAAAACCCACCACACAATCATCTTCGTCACTGTTACCTATTCCTCTGATTAAATCTTTGAGCTTGGATGTTTTTATTCTACTTTTATCATCTGAAAATCTACTTGTTGTAGAGAACATGTGGCCAAACTCCCTTTTGATTTTGATTTAATATCCAAATCTGTTGTTCCTGACACTATCCCAAATATAATCTTCACTTCATTTGGAGTGAATTCAACAAATTTATTCCCAATCTTAAATTTATTGTTTCCTTCATTATAGTGGCTGATCAAATCTAAACATACTAGATTCAACTTTCTGTGGTATATATTCTTGTTGTTAATCAATGTATTGATCACCTTGATAGGCTTGGGTATCCTATGAGTTTGGAACTCACAACGAATACGATGTTGAATTCATTGCCTGAAAGTTGTGGTCATTTCATTATGAACTATAACATGAGTGGAATGGAGAAAAATCTGTCTGAATTGCATGCGATGCTTAAGACAATAGAGAAAAATATCAAGAAGCCTAGTACCACAAATGTGTTAATGGTTAACAAAGGAAAGGGGTTCAAAAAGGAAGGCAAAGAAGGTAAAGCAAAGGTTGCTAAACCTAAGGAAAAAGTTGCCAATCTAAACCGAAAGTGTCTCAAAAGGATGCAATTTGCTACCATTGCCAAGAGGTTGGTCATTGTAAGAGAAATTGCAAGGCTTATAAGGAAGACCTAAAAGCGAAGAAGGGCAATACGATTGCTACTGATTCAAGTATCTATATGATAGATATTTTCCTTTCTATTTCTAGTTCATGGGTATTGGATACCGGATGTGGATCTCAAATTTGTTTAAATGTGCAGGGACTAAAGAATAGAAAGCTACTCAAAGAAGGTGAAGTGGACCTACGTGTAGGGAATGGAGCAGGAGTTGCTGCATTAGCCGTAGGAACTTATGAAGTTACTTTACCTAGTGGACTAGTACTTGTTTTGAACAATTGTTATTACATTCTGGATTTGAGTAGGAATATTATTTTTGTTTCTTGTTTGGATAATGAAGGATATAGGTTTCTTATTGAGAATAAGAAGTTTTCTATTTATTTAAATGATATGCTTTATTGTATTGAAAATTCATTTAATGGCCTTTATATCCTTGATGTTGAGAAACAAAATGATGTTGAAGATATCTATAATGTAAATAAGAAATCTAACCCGAATGATGTGAACAACACATTCATGTGGCATTGCCGGCTTGGCCATATAAATGAGAAACGTATTTCTAAACTCCATAAAGATGGACTTTTAGACTCACATGATTATGAATCATACGTGATATGCGAATCTTGTTTATTGGATAGATGACTAAACCGCCCTACACTAAGAGTAGTGGAAGGGCTAGTGACTTATTGGCCCTAGTACATACAGATGTATGTGGACCATTAAGTAGCATTGCTAGGGGAGGATTTTGATATTTCATTACATTCACTGATGACTTATCTAGATATGGCTATGTATATCTGATGAATTCCAAAAGTGAATCATTTGAGATATTTAGAATATTTCAATATGAAGTACAAAATCAACTTGGCAAAACTATTAAAGTACTTTGATTCGATCGAGGTGGTGAATATTTAAGCCAAGAGTTTGAAAATCATCTCAAAAACTGTGGAATCGTTTCAGAGTTGAATCCACCCGGAACACCACAATGGAATTAATGGTGTGTCTGAGAGGAGGAATAGAACCTTGTTGGACATTGCTCGTTCGATGATGAGTCAAGTTGACAGTTGTGGGCATTTTTCAACATGCCGACATCTTCAATTGATCCTGCATATCGAGATGTCATTACACTGTAAGTATTGTTTTAATATTTACTTGTTCAATATTTCCTAATATTCTTATTCTTATTTTTCAGTTTTTAAGAGAGGAATGCGGAACAATCTCCAAGCACGTTCAACAGACCTTCAAACGGCTAGGGCGACTTGGTCTCACGGAGGTTGAAGTGATAAACCAAAATGCCGAGATTATAGGAACCATATTGACTCTTTCATATCTACTTGTATTTAAGGGGAAATGGAGACGGAAAAACACATTCATGCTCATACGCACACACTCTACACAAAAAGCTCTTGTAATCCTCTCCATTATCTTCCAAAGTTGTATTTGTGATCATTATAGTGAAACCTTTAAGGTTGGAGACCTAACTCCCGGGGTTTTTTCCAAAGAGGTTATCACCTCCAAGGTTTTCCTCGTTAACAAATCGTGTTGTCATTATCTCTTTTTCATTCTTTTGTTCCATATAATCGAATTCCATAGTTCCCTCCTTATTGTTCAATCCACACACTAAACATAGTTAAGATTCTACTTTATTGTTTTTTCTACCAAAACAATTTGGCGCCCACCGAGGGGCCTCGTGGTTTATCGGTTATTTGAAACATTTCCTAATCAAATTCACGCAAAGGTCCCGCCGTTGTTCCCACATCAGGAGGTAGAACCAGCTTGTTACCACCACCTCCTCAGACCGGGTCTCAGCCAACTCAACCTACGAAGACTCCACAAAAGGGGGCAACGTCTTCCAATGCAGATGCTGACATCCGGAGTATCTTGACCAGGTTGAATCAAAGGTTGGACCAGCAAGATAACAATTCGAAGGTGTTGACCAATTCCATGATTAAGATGTAGAAAGACCAACAACTCATCGCATCTCGGCTTGAGAATATATCACCGCTGCGTGCAAGGATTCTCAACTTTGACAACACCAGAGGATCTACATTTCAGAATGAATTCATTCCAATGGGCGGATCCTCCTCCGTGACATCTTTAATGATGTCGACATCTTTGCCGGGGACACCCCATTGACGCCATCTTCCGCAGGATTCACCCCATTCATTCCATTTATAGACAACACTAATGTCACGACTACTACGGACGATTCTGGTTTGCTAAATAATCTTTTCAATAATAATAATTTCAATCGTATTCCTATGGCTGACCCTTTTGCAGAAAACCCACTAGCTAAACAGATGCAGGATCTCAGAGAGCTGATAATGAACGTGCCAGGTGTAACTCCTCCAATTCAACCGGTGACCCAAAACTGTTACGATCAATCCCGGTTTGTCCCAGCAATTGCAAATGTCGACATCCCGAAGCGTTTCAGCGTACCATCTATGAAGTTGTACGACGGAACCACGGACCCAGAGGAGCATGCTGCACACTATCAAGAAAAGATGGACATTATCCATATCTCGCTTCAATACCGGAGGCTGCTTATGCGGGGATTTGGATCCACCTTGTCCGGACCGGCTCTCAAATGGCTGATTAGGCAACCCCTAGGTTCAATTGGTTCATACGCCCGGCTCATCAACATGTTCTATAACCAACTCTCATGCGATCGACAATTTGAAAAGTTGACAAGTGATCTCTACAATGTGACCCAAAGAGCCTAATAAGACTACGAAGGATTATGTCCATCGGTTCAATAAGGAGGTGTTAGAAATTCCCAATCTTGACATGTCGATGCCACGAAGCATTCAAAATGGGGTTGAAGAAAGATTCACGTATTATCAAGATTTGGTAATGACTCCTTGTAAGCGGCTAGAAGAAGTCGGGAGCGGGGCATTAAGGTTCATAAGACTGGAGGAAGATGAGCTGCGAAGATCGAAGTCGTCATCCAAGATGTCGACATATGACCATCCCGACGAAAGACCGAATCGTCCCATCGCAGAACAACCGTCCCAATCCTTATCCGAGAATTGACACTAGCAAAATTAATTCAGAGACGGTGAGGATGAAGATAGTGATAATGTGCCTAACATTTCGATTATTGTTTTTACGGTTGACATTTCAGGTGTACTGCGTGCAATGGGCAACCTAGGAGACAAAGCCGAGATGGCCAAAGAAAACGGACAAAACCACGGGATGGCGTGACAAATCAAAATGGTGCGCTTACCATAAAGACTTTGGACACGTTGCGAAGACCGCATCGCGTTAAGAAAGGAGATCAGTTACTTGCTCTCGAAAGGACATCTTAAGGAGTTGTTGGGATCCAAAAAGAAGAAGGGTGAAAATGCGAAGCTCCTCATGAAGCCGAAAGGCCGGTTTCTCCCCCTGCATCAACAAAGGTGATCAACTTCATTAGTGGAGGCTCGAAATATGTGGAACATCCTATTCTCGCCGCAAAACGACACGCTAAGGAGTCAAAAGAGGAAAAGCCAGAGAGACGGCCCGGGATGTCGACACCTTGCCCGGATCCAATTACCTTTGATGAAAGTGATCGTGATAACTTGCTGGAACCCCATCATGACGGTGCAGGTTATTTCCTTGCGAGATCGTCAAGCTGCAATACGACGTATTCTGGTAGATGGGGGCAGCTCCGTCAATCTTATTATGTTGGGTACCCTTAAGGAAATGAACATCCCAGAATCGGAGATTGTCAAAAAGTCTTCAGTGCTGGTAGGCTTCAGTGGTGAAGTCAAAGAAACGGTGGGGGTGTGAATGTGGTGCCCAAATTTTGTGTTGGATTCACGCGAGTTTGAAGACATCCGAGTTATTTGAAAAACGGAGTCGCCACGCCATTTTGATTACCTCAAAACTTTGAAAAAAAGGTTGTTTTATGGGTTCGGAGGTTAAGTTACCCCTTGGGAAGAACGTTTGGCGTTCACCCAAAGTGCCTTGCCGGAGCAAGTCTCCCGAGATCTCATTAATCGTGCTTGCTTGCGTGCTTTCTTGTGTGCATGTGTTTGAAAATAAGGGGGGAATGTCCCAAGTTGTCTTCCGGACGTACAAACCATTTGTTGGTTGTCGCTCGGGATTCCTTGGAATTTTATGTATTCGGGATTATGATCCCGTCCTCATCTTATGACTTGTGATCATCGCATTTTAAACCTCGGGACCCTCGGGACTTGCGTGATCGAGAGAATGACTCTCTTTTGGTCAAAGATGAGGTTCTTTAGAAAAGGAGGGTCCTTAGCCCATCAATCCTACGCTTTAAGACGGTCGAGCTCGTATAGAGGCTTCATACTCTTTCTTAAGCGATGATCGGAGATATAGGGTTCAAGGTGTCCCTTTCTAAAGAAATCGTGAACCTTTAATGGAAGGAACGATGTAAAGATAGGATCTTTTTACACCGGTCCGTTCCAAGGTTGGGGGAAAGGGGAAATGCATGATGAAAAATGACTCTTTAATGAAAAGATGACATTTTTGGTTTTAGCAAATGATGCACTTAGTTTAAAGAAATAATCTTTATTGCAAATGATGCATAAAGATTTGATTTTTATGCAAATGATGCATTTTTGTTGAAGAAATTGGCATTCATTATGCAAATGATGCATAAAGATTGCATTTTGAAAAGCATATGATGCTAGTTTATGGTAAAGACATGGTCTTCAAAGCAAATGATGCTTGAACAAGGGGTTTTGAATGCAAAGGATGCATTTTTATTGAAAAGATTGGATTTTTATATGCAAATGATGCATAAAAATGACATTTTTATTTGAAAATGGGGGTTTTAGGTGCAAAGGATGCACCTTTATGAAAAAAGACTACATTTTTATGACAAATGAGGTCTTAATGCATGCAAAAGGGAAAGGGGGTGATAAAGATGTGATCTTTATGAATAAATGCCAAGTCCCAAGCAAGATATATGAATGCAATGAGCAAGTATATCAATTAAAATGCAAGGTTAGGGCGTGCGAGGTTACCAATTGCTTCCTTTGCTTCTTTGGTCGAAGCTAGGAGGAGAGATTGGTCTTGGATCTTCAAGGAGGAGGGAGGGAGCTTCTTGGCCTTCTTCTTCACCTTCTTGAGTCTTCACCAATATTCTTCACGTCTTGGGAGTGACTGATTGTATTGCTATGGATTGTATGTATTGTTGTTGTTTTTGAAATGGGTAGAGGAGGGCTCTATTTATAGGCGATGCGGATAAGGCTAATGAAGCCGTGCGGCCAGAGGCAGCGAGCTAATGCAGCCGTGCGGGCTTATCCATTGTGACTCAGCATTCTAGAACCATGCAAGGTGGCATTATTCTAGAACCTTCCCTCCTAATTAAGAAAAACGTGTTTCTTAATTAGGAAGGATTCCCTTCAGCCTTTATTTAATTAAAAACAGTTCCGGAATGTTTCCGGAACACTAGGAAGGTCTGGGGAATTACCGGAAAACTTACCGAAATTGCCGAGAAATTTAACCGGAAGGCATGAGCCAGATTTGGGTACTTACAGAAGCCCCTCGGCAACGTCACTTGCAAGGCGAGTGGGGTTGTCGATAGAAAAGGATCCGATCTGGCGAATGCCGAGACGGATTGGGTGACCAAGACGGTCGAGTGGCTGAACCTTTTGGAAGGCTACCTACGTATCCGGAGGAATCAAGCCAGGCCGTAGTTCGGAATTAGGATCCGCTGGGGAAGGAAGAAGAGAAGCGGTCTCTTCTTTGGGGGGAAAAAGAAGAGAAAATGACCTAGGAGGTCAAGCAATTGATCCTACCGGGGATATGCTAGGAGTGACCCAGGTGGTCGGATATACCGAACTTCTATGAGGGGCGCTTTATCACTGAGGAGTGACAAAGAAACAGGGTGACCAAAGTGGTCGAATGGCTGGACCTTTTATAAAAGGCTACCTACGTATCCCGGAGGAATCAAGCCTTGATCGTAGTTCAAGCATCACTAGATAGTTAGGAACGATGTCTAGGATTCTTGAGATTTTGACAATTAATGGAGGCTGTCACACGATTGACAATTACTGGAGGATGTCACCTGATTGACAATTACTGGAGGATGTCACCTAATTGAAACTAGAGCTTACGTCACTATCGAGTGGATAGAGGTAGCTAGAGTTTGGTGAAGTTGAGCATACGTCTCAATCTCTTTCGAATCAGAGATATGGGTTGCTAAAGTTTGAAAAACTTGAGCATACGTCTCAATCTCTTTCGAACCAGAGATATGGGTTGCCAATGACTTGAGCATACGTCTCAATCTCTTTCGAATCAGAGATATGGGTTGCCAATGACTTGAGCATACGTCTCAATCTCTTTCGAATCAGAGATATGGGTTGCCAATGACTTGAGCATACGTCTCAATCTCTTTCGAATCAGAGATATGGGTTGCCAATGACTTGAGCATACGTCTCAATCTCTTTCGAATCAGAGATATGGGTTGCCAATGACTTGAGCATACGTCTCAATCTCTTTCGAATCAGAGATATGGGTTGCCAATGACTTGAGCATACGTCTCAATCTCTTTCGAATCAGAGATATGGGTTGCCAATGCATACGTCACTATTCATGACAGAGGTAACTTAAGTTGAGAGAAACTTGAGCGTACGTCACTATTCGGGATAGAGGTAGCTTAAGTTGAGAGAAACTTGAGCGTACGTCACTATTCGGGATAGAGGTAGCTTAAGTTGAGAGAAACTTGAGCGTACGTCACTATTCGGGATAGAGGTAGCTTAAGTTGAGAGGAACTTGAGCGTACGTCACTATTCGGGATAGAGGTAGCTTAAGTTGAGAGAAACTTGAGCGTACGTCACTATTCGGGATAGAGGTAGCTTAAATTGATAGAAACTTAGCATACGTCACTATTCTGGATAGAGGTAGGCTCAGTTGAGAGAAACTTGAGCGTACGTCACTATTCGGGATAGAGGTAGGCTCAGTTTAGAGTTTTGACAATTCGGAGGTTGTCACCTAGCGTTATCCCGTTATAACGGAATTAACGGAGGCGACTGGGAATAAAGCTTGATTGCTAAAGAGATAAGGGATATTTTCTGAAAAGATGTTATCTTGGTTAAAAGATAACGGAAATTGCATGCCCAAGTGGAAGGTCCAGGGGCAGGATTGTAATTTCTGCTCAGAGCGAATGAAGCCGCCCGGCATGAGATGGAGAAAAAGGAGCCGTACGGCTAGAGACCTGTTTTTTCCAGATTATTTAAAACAGGTTTGAACGGGCATTGGGCATTATTGCCGCCCAAGAACTGCCGAGGAAGAGAGAGAGAAAGGAGAGAATTTCTTCAAAATTCTTCAATTCCCTTTGCTTCTATCGATTGGAATGGATCCGGAGGGCAATCCCATACCGAGGCAAGCAAGAAGGAACATCTCCGCGGCTGCGAGAAGGAGGAGAAAGGAGCTCGTGCGAACGGAAAGAAAGTATGACTTTCTTACGCCTCCGTCGGAGCTTTACCCGGGGAGAAGAGAGCACAAATCAACGAACCCGCGTCCGGTTGGGGTAAGCATTCTTATTTGGCTCAATTCCGTCGATTTTGCTTGATTTTTGAATGATTTAGGGCTTGACCCAAATTTTAGGATTTTTTGAATGATTTTTTTGAATGATTTTGAGATGCATGAACAACCTATGAGGCTAAGAATGTGCAATGTGCAATTTGTTTGATGAAAATTATGAGAATGACTCACTTTTTTCTCGCAAAATGAAGTAAGAATGAAAAATTGTCTAAATATGAGACGGAGTTCTTGCCTTGTGCTAGAACTAGGTCAAAATTCTGATTTTCAATGAGAAAACATGATTTTGGAAGATGAAAATGATTCATGCATGCCATTTTATTTGAAAAAATAATGCTTATGTGCACAGAATTGTGAAAATTGTGATTTTGTGTTTTAGGAAAGCAATGGGACTTGACATGACGCGTTTCAAATGATGAAAGACGTGTTTTCTATGCATAGGATGCTAGAAAAAATTTTTGTGAATGCTTTTCTTTTGAAAATATGTGCACTTTTTTTTTTTGTGAATATATGCATGCCTTTTGAAAATGATGAAGGACTGACACACTTTTGTTGTGCTTGTCTACAGGAGAACAAGTCTAGAGGACCATCGGAGATAGCGGTTAAGCTTTGGCAGAGGATGCCGGATTTTGAGAAGAATGGGGTGAACCCCAAGAATTTGGTGAGGGCTACCGGCCTGGATGCGTTTGTAGAGGCCATCGGCAGGGGTGTTCACATCACCTCTAAGAGCAAGGGCTTGGTCCAGGCCCTTTCTGAGTTCTGGTGGGATAGTACTCATAGCTTTCACCTGGGCTGGGGAGAGCTGACAGTGACTCCTGCCGATTTCACAGCTATTACTGGCCTACAGTTCACCGGGAGGCCCGTGACTTGGAGAGACCACATTACAGCCGAGGAGTTCCAGGCTTTGGTAGGGTTTGAGCTGATTCCCAAGGGGCTGGGGATGGAGACGCGGAACGTCGAGGTGGCAGTTCAGACTTGCATGCAGAACTTTGCTGCTAATGATGTGACTGCCCAGCAGCTGGCTAGAGCATTCATATGGTTGATGCTATCAGTCACTATCTTTGCTAATTCTGGGACGCTGGCCATGACTTGCCTCCTCGACTCTCTGGAGGATGTGGATGGGATAGGGACGGTCTCTTGGGGAGAGGCCGGATTGGCGGAGTTGTACTTCTCGTTGGACATGTACAGTCGGAACAAAGCTGCTTCCATGGACTGCTTCTCATTTGCCCTTGAGGTAGTCTCCTTTCTTTTTTTCTTTTCTCTTTTCCTGTCTTGAGACTTTTATAAGAGAGAGAATGACCTTTTGATGTTTTGAACATGCAGGCCTGGTTTTGCGAGGTGATCGGGTTCTTCCCTTGGAACCAGCAGAGTGATGTCACCATCTTCCCTGCTATGGTTCGCTGGAGGGGAGATGCGAGAGATAAATTCACGGGGAAGACCCGGATTACCTTCGATTACAAAATGGTGAGGCCAGTCATCAACAGGGATGGGCACGACGGAGTGGACTTCTACCCTTGGGGCAGGTATCCGGAGATTTTGCTGGGAGATGCCATTGATGTGACGAGGCAGAGGAGGTGGCTCACTGGGCTGACATGTGATGTCATTTACTTGGGGGACCGTTTCTCGAGGCAGCATGGCCATGTCCCTCCATTGGACGCCATTACTCCTCAGGATCCTCCAGCACGGATGCTACAGCCCAGGGATTGGCCAGAGGATGAGATAGCGAGGTACCAGGCAGGCGTGGCTGCAGAGGAGTACTTTGACATGGACACCCCCTACGCTGTGTTTGTGGAGCAGCGCCTGAGGACGCCACAAAAGCTAGTGAAGCTAGCGGTCACTCAGGGATATGGGGAGGATGAGCCTACTGACCCGCCGATCCCTCCTGCGCATCTGTCCTATGTGGTCCATGGAGTGCCGAGGAGGATGAGGATACCTGTCCCCGATGCTAGGGAGCCCCAGTACACCTTGCCGCCTGATAGCACTGTAAGTATACTCTTAGGGTCTTATTCCCTTTTTAGCTTTCAGATTTTCTGCTTTTTGCAATTTTCTGAGATTTTCTGAGATTTTTCTCTTCTTTTTCTCAGGTTCCAGCTCGCACTTACGATAGGCTGGTCAGGCAGAATAGGGGCTGGAAGGACATGTGCCGGTCTCTTCTGAGGAAGCTGGCCTGCGCTTCGAAGGCGGCAGCGGATGCACAGGAGCCTGGGCGCAAGAGACGGCACGTCGGGGGCACAGCGTCTACCTCATCGGCCTCGGAGTACTCTTCCAGTGCCATGCCTCGGGGGCGGGGACCCAACGCTGACATTCTGGAGCAGCTGGCTGAGTACGGGCACGATAATGTCCATTTGTCTGACGTGAGCGACCAGGAGGACTTGATGAGGGAGGCTAGCATTTATGAGTTGAGTAGCGATGAGGAGGAAGAAGAATCGGAGGCCTAGGAGGTCTCTAGAATAGATTTGGAACGAAAACAAACAATGAACAATTTTTATGCACACTTCGTTTATTTTTTGCTTTATTTGGGCGCCGATGGGGCGAAAATATTGTATTTACATTTTATTTACTTTTCTAATTTATGCTTTTTCAATTTGCATATTATTTGAGCCTTGGGGCGATTTTTTGCTTGGAATTGGGGCTGAAACTGGGCCAAAATGATTTATAATGGTATATAAATGCTTGAATGGCTTCTGGATATGTTTTTGTACAGGTTTTGGTTGAAAAAGTGGGGTGAAAACTCCCTTGGGCAGCAACTTTGGTTGCTGCAGAATTTTTTTCTGCAGAGGGCTAATGTAGCCGTGCGGCATGGCCTTGAGGGCAAATGAAGCCGTGCGGCTAACAGTTCTGTCTGAGCTGGTTATTTTCTGAATAAAAGCAAGGCTTGGCCATTTCATTTCATTTTCACTCTAGACTTGTCCCAATTGTTCCCAGAGCATATTTTGGACCTAAAAGCACCATCTTTGAACACTTTGCGATGGAGAAGCCCGTCAGATTGCAAAGGGGGAAGCGAGACCATTTTCTATCCGGTCTTCAATCTTGGGCGAGACATAACTTCCAAAATCACAAGGGACTGCTTGATTCTTCCTTCAAGATCAAGTCTTTATGGCATTTGAGGGATCTCCCGCCCGATTGGGACCTGTTGAGAGCCGCAGCAAAGTTCTGGGACGTCCGGAGACATGTTTATTGCTTCTCTTACAACGAAATTGTCCCAACGCACGAAGACTTCAGAGCCTTGATTGGGGGTCCCGAGACTGAGGCTATATCTATTCCGCTGATCGGAGACGTGCCGGTGACGGTAAAGCTTGCATCTTTTCTGCAGATTCCTTTGGGAGAGGCTGAGAGGATGATGGTAGCCCCGGATAGGATTGACCTTTCTGATATCCCGGGCAGGTTTGGGTCTCCAGATATGGCTGCGACCACGGTGGCTATGGATGCTTTCATTCTCTGCGTATTCTCTGTTTTGTTCACTGCTGAGTCCGTGGGGATCTGTCATAGTGGCCTCTTGGACATGGTCAGAGACTGCAGGGCTGGGAAGGATATTGTCCCGCTGGTTTTGGGAGAGACATTTCATGGGATCGACAGGATGGCTCGGGGAGACCATTTCATGAGGTCCGGGAGTCCGGCTATGTTGACTTTGTGGCTGCAGGAGAGGCTCGGGGCTTTGCCTGGGGCTTTGCCGACTCAGTGCCCTTGGGTGATTTCTCGGAGAGGTGCGCCTAGGCAGGGTAGCTGGGAGCTGATGATGGCTAGGCTATCCACTTCGGACATCCGTTGGTGGATACCACATTGGAGGTTGCAGACCAGGAGGATATTTCAGGAGTCTTATGTTGTGAGGGTTCCAGGATTCTGCTGGTCGTCCTTCTACATACCCTGCTTGGTATCCAGGCAGTTTGGGGCTTTACAGGAGCCTTTGAGTGATTGGGAGGACATCCGGACCATGGAGGTGGTGTCATTGGACATGAGTGATCCAGCCAGCTTCTCTTTCTTCTCGAGGGCTTGGACATATACCGCCTTTCCCACCCAGGCTATCTTCAGGAGCAGGAAGAGCACCATCTTGACCACTGTCTATTTGGACTGGTACGAGAGGGAGATGGGAGCGACTCAGGTTATCTTGGAGGATAGACGTCGAGCTTTATTGGGAGCTGACTGCGACTCGAGTAGGACTCTGAGGGAGACTGAGGCTAAGGCGAGTTGCCATAACCAGTCAGGTGATTTGGTCCGAGATATGGAGGCTCGGTACAAGAGGTTGTCCGAGGTCGCTCCTTTGACTGAGGCTCAGAGGGAGGAGGTGCGGACTCGTGCTCGGATAGAGAGAGCACTCATTGACACGGGGTTGGTAGAGGCTCCAGTGAGGATACCAGAGGTCGGGATGAGGGATACCGACATCATAGACAAAAAGAGGAAGAAGACTCGACGGGGCCGAGGAAAAGGGAAGAAGACCAAAGAAGACTCAGCGAATGACGACTGACAGATCTTTTCTTAGGATTCCCTTATTGCCATTTTGCAAACACATTAGTTTATTTAGGCATTTTATTGTATTTTAGATCTTTTTAGCAGGTTAGCAGAGTCAAGAGGTAGACCGTGCTTGAACTCATCAAGAAGTTTTTAACTTGTAATGAACAAGAAATATTATTTTAGAAATTAGTCAAGACACATTTCATGGAAATTCAAATGTCTTTTTTTTTTATTGATCAGGACATATTTCATGGAAACTTAATCGTCCTTTTTATTGTTTAGACCGAACCATATATGGCTGCCTACGTTCCCCTTTTACAAGAAAGGCTAAGGGGCTCAGGTCTACGTAGTTCATTCTGGTGAACTAATTTTTTTATGTGCAGCCCTGTTTTTTGCCTAGACCGCCCTTTTTGGGGGTTTTCAGCCTAGCTGGGCATTACTCTTTTTGCACTAAGATTTTTTTTCTCTTTCTCTTTTTTTTTTCTTTTATATGTGCAACCCTGTCTTTTGCCTAGACCGCCCTTTTTGGGGTTTTCAGCCTAGCTGGGCATTACTCTTTTTGCACTAAGATTTTTTCTCTTTTTTTTCTTTTTTTTTTATTAGACATAGTATCTTCGGAGTTTATCACCGTTGACTGGGTGGACAAAGGGATTTCCATCCAAGTCTGCAAGCTTCATTGCTCCTCCTGACAGTATCTTCTGCACCACATAAGGGCCGATCCAAACGGGTTCCCATTTTCCCAGGGGGTTGTCTCTGGTAGGGGGCTTTACTTTCAGCACTAAGTCACCTTCTTTGATGTCTCTGGCCTTGACCTTTTTATCAAACGCTCTGGCCATTCGCCTCTGGTAGGCTCGGGTGTGTTCCATGGCTTTTAGCCTTCTCTCGTCAAGCAGGGCTAACTCATCATGCCGGCTGCGCAACCATTCCACTTCATTGACACTGTTTTCCAGGAGGACCCTTAATGACGGGATTTCCAACTCCACTGGTAACACTGCTTCCATCCCGTAAGTTAGGGCAAAAGGAGTTTCTCCTGTGGCTGTTCTGACAGACGTTCCGTAGCCCCAGAGTGCTAGGTGCAGCTTTTCGGGCCAATCACGACCACGGGTGGCCATCTTCCGGATGATCCGCTCGAGTGTCTTATTAGCAGCTTCCACAGCTCCATTGGTCTGAGGTCCCAGACGGGACGACTTGTGGCGAGTAACTCTGAATTCTGACAGCAGTCTATCGCAGTCTCCTTCGAAGTGTGACCCATTATCAGAAATGATCTCGTTGGGCACCCCATATCTGCACATTATGTTTTCTTTGATGAACTGGGCCACTTTTCTGGAAGTGAGGACCTTGTAGGACTTGGCCTCTACCCACTTGGTGAAGTAGTCGATGGCTACCAACACGAACTCGTGCCCATTGCTTCCGGTCGGGGCTATTTTCCCTATAACGTCAATGCCCCAAGTTGCAAACGGCCAAGGAGTCGTCATGCAGTACAGGTCATGAGGTGGGAGATGGTTGAGGTTGGCAAACCGCTGGCACTTGTCGCAGGTTCGGACGTGCTGAACGCAATCTGTCTCCATGGAGATCCAGTAGTAACCCATTCTGAGGATCACTTGCATCAGGGCTCTGGCATTCATGTGAGGACCGCAAGGACCATTGTGGACTTCGGTCATCAACTCTCTGGCTCTTTCTTGAGTGACACATAAGAGGAGTGGTCCTTGATAGCGTTTCTTGTACAGGTTGCCTCCTAGAATGACATAATGGGAAGCCAACCTTTTCAGGGCTCGCAAGCTTTTGGCTCTGACACCTTCTTTTGGTCTACCTTCTTCGTCTCTGAAAGCTGACTCTCCGTCTTTGAGGAATTGGTAAATCTGATTGTACCAAGGTTCCTTTATGGGCTCGGGTCCCAGGTCCACTTCACAACAGAAGGCTGGGGCTTCTCTTCTACCCACTCTGAAGGGCTTTATGGCTTTTCCCTCGGGGATCTCTACCAATGAGGCTAGAGTAGCTAGGGCATCTGCGAATCTGTTCTTTTCCCTCGGCAAGTAGTGGAAAGTCACTTCTCTGAACTGTCCAGTCAACTCCTCCATATGGGCATGATATCGTTGTAGATTAGGGTCCACAGTCTTCCACTTGTTGGAGACTTGGTTGATGATCAGGGCCGAGTCTCCGTAAACTTCGAGCTCCTTGACATTTCTTTCTAAGGCAGCCTCCAAACCAGCAATGCAGGCTTCATACTCGGCGACATTGTTCGTGGCAGGAAAGTTCAACTTGAGGGCTATGGGGTATGCTCATCTTTCGGATCGACCAATAGCATTCCTACACCATTTCCTCTTTTGTTAGCGGCTCCGTCAAAGAACAATTGCCATCTATTTTCAGGCTCAACTGCAAAGATCCCTTCATCTGGAAATTGGGGTTCAGGCCCTCTGTCTTCATTACTGGGGAAATTCGCCAGGTGATCTGACAATGCTTGACCCTTGATGGCCTTTCTGGTCACATAGTTGATGTCGTATTCTGCCAAGAAGAAGGACCACTTCGCTAAACGCATTGATAGGGAAGGCTTGTCAAAGATGTACTTGATGGGGTCCATTTTCGAGACCAAATTCACAGGGTGGGCTTGCATATAATGCTTCAATTTGCCGACTACCCAGACCAGTCCTGCACAGGTCTTTTCACATGCTGAGTAATTGAGCTCACTCCCTTGTAGCTTCCGACTGACAAAGTAAATGGCATTTTCTACCCGAGAGTCTTTCTTTTCCTGAGCAAGCATAGCCCCAACTGCCGTGTCTGTGACAGTGAGATAGAGCAGAAGAGGCTTCTGTCTATGTGGGGGGCATAGTACTGGGGGATGTACTAAGTATGCCTTGATCTGGTCAAAGGCATCTTGGCATTCTTCGGTCCATTCTGTGTCCACATTCTTCTTCATGAGCTTGAAGATGGGCTCGCACATAGTGGTCAACTGATTGACGAAACGGCTGATGTACTGCAATTTACCCATGAAGCTCTTGACTTCTGTCTGGGTTTGAGGTGGCCTCATATCCATGATGGCTTTGATCTTTCGGGGGTCAACTTCTATACCTCGCTCTGTGACCATATACCCAAGCACTTTTCCCCTTGTCACTCCGAAGGCGCATTTGGCAGGGTTTAGTCTCATGGAATGCTGTCTCAACCTCTCAAAGAATTTTCGTAGGTCAACAAAGTGCTGCCCACCCTCTCCTTTGGAGTGTATTATCATATCATCTACGTAGACCTCAATCTCCTTGTGGATCATGTCATGAAAAAGCGCGGTCGCTGCCCTTTGGTAAGTAGCCCCGGCATTCTTGAGCCCGAATGGCATTACTGTGGTGAAGGCTGTCTTTTCTTGGTCTTCCTCGGCCATCTTGATCTGGTTGTAGCCTGCAAAACCATCAACGAAGGATTTGACTTCGTAGTTGGCGGTGGAGTCCACCAGGATGTCTATGTTTGGCAACGGGTAGTCGTCTTTGGGGCTGGCCTTGTTCAGATCTCGGAAATCCACACAGCAGCGCACCTTCCCATTGGCCTTGGTTACGGTCACGATGTTGGACAACCATGTCGGGTATTCAATAACTCTGATGAACCCTACCCGCAGTAGCTTCTCAATTTCTTCTTTGACCTGTAGAGACCATTCCGGCTTAATCTTTCTCAGTTTCTGCTTTACTGGCTTAGCATCTGGTGCTAGAGGGATTCGGTGTTCTACTATCGAACTGTCTAGCCCCGGCATATCCTTGTATGACCATGCAAACACGTCGATGTATTCTCTCGAAAGCAAACTCGATCAATCTATCCCTTTCAACCCCCTGGAAGAAGCTTCCAATCTGTGTCTCTTTAGGTTCCTCAATAGTACCCAAGTTCACACTTATCAAAACCTCCTCGGCAGCTTGGGCCCGGTTTTCCTCTTTTTCTGAAACCTGCTTAAAGATTTCTTTAATGTATTGTTCGTTTAGTGTGTTTGCATCTTGTTCAAATGATTCATTATTAACTGTTGTTAGGTTTTGAGTTAATTTATCATTTGTTAAGTTGGCAATAAGAGGATAATCAGAAAGATTTGTCATTTCATTCAAGATAAGGGGAAAGATGACATCGATTACATTTTCATAATCCTCAGGCGTGAGGCCTTCGGATGACTCTGAGGACTGGAATTCAAAGATTCCTGACTCGACTGAATATACAACACTGACTCTGGACCCTACGCTGCTTATTGACTCGAGGGGGACTTGACAAGGGTTGGACTGGGATCTCACTCCTTCTTGCTGTTGCCCTGGGGAGTAGCAGTCTTGTCAGCGTTGTTCAGAAAGTTGGAGACTTTGAACTGATCAAAAGCTTGCCGGAAATCATTAACAGGCCGGTACTGTGGAAAGATGGTGAGGGGAACTAAAGTAACTTGTTGCAATATTTCAGCTAGCTCTTCCGTAGCGACTGGACTCATTGACTGAAGGGTCTGGCTCATCTTATCAATGCACTGCTGATAACTCATTTTCTCTTTACTGATCTTGGACACCACGACCTTGTCAGTGTAGCCAGCAGGAGGGTTGGCCTGGATAATGCTGATGAAGTCTTCTTCAGAGGGGATCTTAATTCTTCCTTGACTGGCTACGTATTCAATAGGCTTTCTGTATTCTGCTTCTAGATCTGCCAGCTTCTCATTGAACTTCACGATGGCCACAAATTCTGCATTTTCTGCTTCAAGAGGATCACTATATATGGGGGTATCAGGCTGGACTATGCTTGGGGTGACGGGTTCCTTGGCATAATTGACATAGTAGTCGAACTTGCCCGAAGGCTCTCCCAAAGTTCCTACGCTCTTGTCCCCAGCTTCGTATCTTTCCTTAAGCTTCTGCTGTGTGGACTTTCTCTTCTTCTTCTTCTTTGAAGGAGCGTCCTCATTGATCCATTCTTGATACTCATACTCTAAGCAGTCTTCACAATCACATACATCATACCAGATGTGAGGCTTGGGTTGAACTGGGATAGCTCCTCCAATTGCTTGGTCATTATCGTTGTGTATTACCATGTTGGCCATTTTGACACTGAAAAGCTGACAAAACTGAGGATTCTGGCGAACTGTCTGAGGATTTTGCGCTAACAAGTCGCTGACCCGGTGTTCTCACCCACTTCTTTCTCGCTGCGGGAAAGGGATAGGAAAGGTTTAGACTCGGGGTAGGTGTTTAGGCTGAAGGCTCAGGCAATATGCAAATTAGAATCTTCAAGTTTACTTAAAACAGTGTCTTTTATTAATATCTATTTGGTTGGAAAAGGGGTTCTGCCCTTCTTTTTTCACAACTACTCTAGATCCTGGATCAGTGGGTTCCGTCACTACGTCTATAAGCCCCTCGTATTCCACCTGTATTTCGACCTCCCAGGGTGGACAGCCCCGGGCGAGGGTCCTATAGGGCACGCGGATCCCACCGACCGAGAGTAAAGAACGCTCCTATCGGGTCTAGCGGGTCATAGGACTTTTCAACGCACGAGCGATGCGGATTATAGTCAAGGCAATACCAGGAAAGTCTCGTCTTTCTGCCTTGATTGGATTTTGGCAGAATTTCGCTTGAGCGAATGACGTTTTGACTTTCGGTAATGTCCGAGAATATAATAGGCATGGGTCGGGCGGCAAAAGCCGGATGACACAGTGTCACATTGAACTTCGTTGCATACGCAGTGCGTGAGTCGGAATCGAAGTCAATGCCGGTCAAGATCTTGCCAGTTTTTCCTTGTCGGAATTTTGGCAGAGCTTCGCTTGAGCGAAAGATCTTTTGATTTTTTGGCAAAGACTCGGTCTTGACTCTTACGCATTCCGTGCGGGTCAAGGTCAATAGTCAATGTCGGAGTCAAGATCCCACCGATTTTTCCTTGTCGGAATTTTGGCAGAATTTCGCTTGGGCGAAAATCTTGGCTTCCGTTATGAGCTAAGGCTTGACCTTTACGTGGGTATGCAACTGGGCTATATGACACGGACTAGACCAAAAACCAACCAAAAGTCACGATTTTTTGAAACGTGTGACACGGACTGTGCATTGGTCGACACTGGCTGCCATGGGGAGGTTGGGATGATTCCGTGCGCGCCCGGGAGCATCGTAAGGCTGTCCGTGACTGCAGCTGGAACCACCCTCGGGTTTGAAGGACGTGCGTGCAAAAGTGTACAGGATATATCAGGTGCGCGTAGTGTGCGGTCTCCTAAAAATGTTCCTTTTTGAGTTAAAACAGAGATTTTCATAAATGTGTTTTAAAGGAATGATTTTCGGGACGGGGAAAATGCAACACATAAGCACGTAAATTTTCTGGGAGCCCCAGTCAGTCATGGAGCTGAATAGCCCCAAGCTGCTAGGACTGCCAGATTAACCATGATTTTTCCTGGTGGAATTGCCACTGAGGTCGCCCGGTCAGAATCCAATGAGGATTGAGCCGTACGACTGCATGGATCAATTTTCCAGGTTCCACTCCTTTTGCTATTTTTCTCGGGTTGTTTCCCGTTCAAAGTATGCACAGATTCCAAGATGCAAATGATGCAATGCATGGTAAAGAAAGCAAGCACGATTAATGAAATCGGCGATGGGAGTCTAACCCGCTCAAAGGGAAAAGCTTTCTTCTATTTTTTTCAAAATTGTTTTTCGAAAAGGGATACTGGTACGTGGATTGTTAAACCACCGGTTATCCCAACTCCCACGTCAGGGAGTGTACAGGAAGGGTAAGTGGTTTCCACCTATATACCGAGTATCGCTTTTTGTTTTGAAAATAAAAGCTTTTCTCCTTTGGGATATCCCCAGCGGAGTCGCCAAACTGTGAATGTGGTGCCCAAATTTTGTGTTGGATTCACGCGAGTTTGAAGACATCCGAGTTATTTGAAAAACGGAGTCGCCACGCCATTTTGATTACCTCAAAACTTTGAAAAAAAGGTTGTTTTATGGGTTCGGAGGTTAAGTTACCCCTTGGGAAGAACGTTTGGCGTTCACCCAAAGTGCCTTGCCGGAGCAAGTCTCCCGAGATCTCATTAATCGTGCTTGCTTGCGTGCTTTCTTGTGTGCATGTGTTTGAAAATAAGGGGGGAATGTCCCAAGTTGTCTTCCGGACGTACAAACCATTTGTTGGTTGTCGCTCGGGATTCCATGGAATTTTATGTATTCGGGATTATGATCCCGTCCTCATCTTATGACTTGTGATCATCGCATTTTAAACCTCGGGACCCTCGGGACTTGCGTGATCGAGAGAATGACTCTCTTTTGGTCAAAGATGAGGTTCTTTAGAAAAGGAGGGTCCTTAGCCCATCAATCCTACGCTTTAAGACGGTCGAGCTCGTATAGAGGCTTCATACTCTTTCTTAAGCGATGATCGGAGATATAGGGTTCAAGGTGTCCCTTTCTAAAGAAATCGTGAACCTTTAATGGAAGGAACGATGTAAAGATAGGATCTTTTTACACCGGTCCGTTCCAAGGTTGGGGGAAAGGGGAAATGCATGATGAAAAATGACTCTTTAATGAAAAGATGACATTTTTGGTTTTAGCAAATGATGCACTTAGTTTAAAGAAATAATCTTTATTGCAAATGATGCATAAAGATTTGATTTTTATGCAAATGATGCATTTTTGTTGAAGAAATTGGCATTCATTATGCAAATGATGCATAAAGATTGCATTTTGAAAAGCATATGATGCTAGTTTATGGTAAAGACATGGTCTTCAAAGCAAATGATGCTTGAACAAGGGGTTTTGAATGCAAAGGATGCATTTTTATTGAAAAGATTGGATTTTTATATGCAAATGATGCATAAAAATGACATTTTTATTTGAAAATGGGGGTTTTAGGTGCAAAGGATGCACCTTTATGAAAAAGACTACATTTTTATGACAAATGAGGTCTTAATGCATGCAAAAGGGAAAGGGGGTGATAAAGATGTGATCTTTATGAATAAATGCCAAGTCCCAAGCAAGATATATGAATGCAATGAGCAAGTATATCAATTAAAATGCAAGGTTAGGGCGTGCGAGGTTACCAATTGCTTCCTTTGCTTCTTTGGTCGGAGCTAGGAGGAGAGATTGGTCTTGGATCTTCAAGGAGGAGGGAGGGAGCTTCTTGGCCTTCTTCTTCACCTTCTTGAGTCTTCACCAATATTCTTCACGTCTTGGGAGTGACTGATTGTATTGCTATGGATTGTATGTATTGTTGTTGTTTTTGAAATGGGTAGAGGAGGGCTCTATTTATAGGCAGTCTGGATAAGGCTAATGAAGCCGTGCGGCCAGAGGCAGCGAGCTAATGCAGCCGTGCGGGCTTATCCATTGTGACTCAGCATTCTAGAACCATGCAAGGTGGCATTATTCTAGAACCTTCCCTCCTAATTAAGAAAAACGTGTTTCTTAATTAGGAAGGATTCCCTTCAGCCTTTATTTAATTAAAAACAGTTCCGGAATGTTTCCGGAACACTAGGAAGGTCTGGGGAATTACCGGAAAACTTACCGAAATTGCCGGGAAATTTAACCGGAAGGCATGAGCCAGATTTGGGTACTTACAGGGGGAGATAAAGCTTCCAATATACTCAAAGGGCCTCAACACCATGGAACGGTTCTGGGTAATTGATTGCGCAACATCTTACAATGTCATTCTTGGAAGACCGTGGATTCACGGAATGAAGGCCGTACCCTCCACTTACCATCAGTGTGTGAAGTTTCCAACACCTTGGGGTGTCGCTAAGATTTATAGTGATCAACAGGTGGCCAAGGAATGTTACAAAACTTCAATGAAGGCGTCTACATCTCCAAAACAAGCATAGCAATTACCGAGGAAAGTACGTGAAGTCCTGGAAGCTAGGGAGGATGATGTGAAAGAAGTATTGTTAGATCCTTCCAACCCGGACATCAAAGTACTTATTGGCACTGTCATCCCGTCAGATATAGAAGAGAAGCTTGTGAACCTATTAAGAATCAGAATAAAGAGTTTCGCTTGGAAACATGATGACATGACAGGCATTAGCAAAGATGTCATCACTCACAAACTTAACGTAGATCCTAGCTTTAAACCAGTGCACCAGAAACGTAGAAAGTTTGCAGAAACCAGAAATCAGATCATCAAGGAGGAGGTAGAGCGCTTACTCAAAGCCAACATGATACGGGAGGTCGATTATCCAAGATGGTTGGCGAATGTGGTTGTGGTAGAGAAGAGAAACGGGAAATGGCGAGTTTGCGTCGACTTCACCGACTTAAATAAAGCCTGCCCAAAAGATCCTTTCCCTTTGCCGCACATAGATTCATTAGTTGATGCCACCTCAGGTCACGAACTCCTCACTTTCATGGACGCGTTCTCAGGATTTCAACAAATTCAGATGGACCCATCTGACCAAGAGGACACTGCCTTCATAACCCCCACAGGTATTTATTGTTATATTGCCATGCCTTTTGGACTAAAAAATGCAGGTGCAACGTATCAAAGGCTCGTCAACAAGATGTTTAAGGATCAGATTGGGGACACAATGGAGGTATACATCGACGACATGGTAGTAAAATCCAAGAAGGCCGAGGATCACATAAGCAACCTCTCTCAAGCTTTTGACATCTTGGATTGTTTCAATATGAAACTTAATCCAGCTAAATGCAACTTCGGAATGAAGGCCGGCAAGTTTCTGGGTTATATGGTTACTAAAAGAGGCATTGAAGCCTCCCCAGAACAAATACGCGCTATTCTCAACCTGTTATCACCTCAATCTGTCAAGGACGTCCAAAGATTGACAGGAAAAATTGCCGCACTCACTAGATTCATTTCAAAATCCTCAGATCGATGCAAACCTTTCTACGACATCTTAAGAAAGAACAAGAAGTTCCAATGGGAGGAACAACATGAAGAAGCTTTTCAGGAGCTCAAAACTTACCCATCGACACCTCCCTTATTGGCCAAACCTCGAGATGGAAGAACATCTTTACATCTACCTAGCAATGTCCGAAGGCGCTGTAAGCGCGATCTTGGTGACGAACGAGATGGTAATCAGCAACCCATCTACTATATAAGTAAGACACTCTTAGATGCTGAGACCAGGTATTCTCATTTACAAAAATTAATTTTAGCTTTGATAACTGCTTCTATTAAATTAAGGCACTATTTTGAAACACATACTATTATTGTACACACTAACTATCCTATTAAGAATGTCATGAGAAAACCAGAGATGTCAGGTCGAATGGCGAAATGGTCTGTACAATTAAGCACATACGACATCAAGTACGAGCCCAGAACTGCAATAAAATCCCAAGCCCTGGCTGATTTTGTGGCTGATTTCAGTCCAACCCTACAACAAGAGGTGGAATTGGAAGTACAGCAACCTCAAGATGATGACATCCTAAAAATTTGGACTCTCTACACGGACGGTGCTTCCAACATGAGAGGTACAGGTCTTGGAGTTGTACTAAAATCGCCACAAGGGGACATAATACCACAATCTATCGATTGCGGTTTCAAGGCTACCAACAATGAAGCAGTAGTATGAGGCTCTAATTGCGGGTTTAAGCTGCAGCCCAAGACTTAGATGTCAAGCATATCCGGGTGTTCATGGATTCATTACTAATTGTTAATCAGTACAACGAGTCCTACGTCGCGAAAAACGCTAAGATGACAACATATTTGGAAATTGTAAAAATTATTTCGGCCAAATTCAAAACATTTTCCTTGGAACAAATCCCACGGGAAGAAAATTCTCAAGCAGATGCTCTGGCAAACTTGGGTTCAGCATTAAAAAGCTTCTCACAAACCAGTATCCCAATCATACATGTTGACATCCCAGCAATTGACCATCTTGAGATGTTCGCCCTGGATGCCGACATACTTGCCTCTCCTGCAGCAACCTCTTGGACAGCTCCTATTATCAAATATCTCTTAGATGATATGATCCCAGTCGAGGAGAAAAATGCAAGAGCCTTCAGGGTAAGAGTATCTAAATATTTACTTATTGATAATCTCTTGTTTAGAAAATGCCGCAGTCACTACTTAAGATGTCTAGAGGCAGATAGAGCCCATCAGGTTCTCAAGGAGCTGCACGAAGGAGATTGTGGAAATCATACCGGGGGCAGAAGTTTACATACTAAAGCTCTTAGAATGGGCTATTTCTGGCCTACAATGAGAAAAGATGCCGTTGACTACGCAAAGAAATGTGATTCATGTCAACGACATGGGGACATCCTGCACCAGCCAGCTGAACTGCTACATCCTATCCTGTCACCATGGCCTTTTATGGTTTGGGGAATGGACATAGTAGGAAAACTTCCCATAGCACCAGGGGGACGAGTATTTCTTTTGGCCATGACAGACTACTTTTCTAAATGGGTAGAGGCTGAGGCATATGTGCAAGTTCGTGACAAAGAAGTGATATCTTTTATCAAAAGGAACATATTCAGCCGATTCGGAATTCCATCAGAGATAATTTGTGACAACGGCTCTCAATTCATCAGCAAGAGGACCCAAGATTTCTTGACATCTTGGGGTGTTAAGATGGTGACATCTTCGCCTGTTCACCCTCAAGCCAATGGACAGGCAGAGTCTAGCAACAAAATAATAATCAGCAACTTAAAAAAGAGACTAAACCGAAGAAAGGACGTTGGGCAGAAGAGTTACCAATGGTCCTATGGGCTGACAGGACGACATCTAAGAATGCTACTGGTCAAACCCCCTATTCACTTGTATTTGGAACTGAATCTGTTATTCCAGCAGAAGTCCTTGTACCAACGGCAAGATTCAGATAATAAAGACATCTTGATACATGACCTGGATACTGTGGACGAGCTAAGGGACATGGCCAAAGTTCGCATGGCAGCATATCAGCAAAAGGTAGCCCGATCTTACAATAAAAACGTAAGGGTTAGAAGGTTTCAAGTAGGAGACTTAGTCCTACGAAAGGCATTCCAAAATACCAAGGAGCCCAATGCAGGCAAGCTCGCCCCAAAATGGGAGGGACCCTACTTAATAGATGCACAAGCCGGAAAAGGAGCATATCGCCTTGCAACCTTGGATGGCCAAATGATACCGCGAAGTTGGAACGCCATTCATCTCAAAAGGTATTACATTTAAATATGATTTCCCATGAACTCATCTTTCCCGGTATGAATCGTCTTTTAATTCTTTAAAACCTTTCTTTTCTCCTATGCATCTTTTTTATTATTTACAAGTTAAGATGTCGCTAATATACTTTGTGGAGAGACGTCAACCTTAGTTGGCGTCCGTTTTTAACGTGTTTCTATCTTATGAGGTATTGACACATTTACATGGGGACATATCGAATGCACGCAAGGAACAACGATTTCTCCTCCGTTAGAGACTGTCCATTTCTTCTCAAGTAAAGGTACACAATCCCTTCTAAGGTTTAAAGAGTTAATTACCTCTTTCTTAAGAAGTTAGGTTACCACACCTTCGCCTGGAGCGCAAGTTATCTCACTAATTGAGGTATGGGGTGGGCCTATATGGGTAAACTCATATAGCTTACCCATTCCCACTCAGTTAGATGATTGATCTTAAGTATTATTCTTATGGTTATGGCATATTCGTGTCATCTATGTATCTACGGTTTATGGCATATACGTGTCATCTAAGTATCTACGGTTTATGACGTATACATGTCATCCTAAGTACCTATCATTTCGACATACTATCATGTCACCATATGTGCAAAACATACAAAAAATTATCCAAAAGAAACAAGCCTTGACGTGCTTGAAAACTATTAAACCATAACTAAACTAAAGCAACCATAAAGTATCCGAACTACCAACAGTAAACGTGCACAAGTGTTGGACCAACCCAACACATAATAAAGATTGTCTTTAGTCCTTATGGACCCATTACAAACCAAATAAAAATAAAAATTGTCTTAAGGGATTCCACCCCAGTAAACATCAACAAAATACCAAGAACCAAGTTGTTTTACCTTCTTTTTGTTTAGGTGGCTTCTGCCGCAGGTGTTGCATCTGGTGTCACTTCTCCAACTGCTGGTGCATCCTTGACAATCGTTTCATACGGACTTGATGACACCTCGCCCTCGTCCGTCACCTCACCTGTCAACTTGAACAGATAGGCACATTCCCTATTGATATCCCAAGCACCAGCCTTCCCTTCCTGATATTCCTTCATCATCTTCACCTTGCATTGAGAGACAGTCTTCGCTGCAGCTAGTTTGCAAGAATTCCTCACTTCTGCTATCTCCTTGTTGTGGTCATCCTCACTTTTCGCCAGACTATTCAATAAGTCCTTCACTGTCTGTTCTTGTTCTCCCACTGACTTGCTTAATTGCTCTATAGTCTTCTCATATTCCTTCACCTTATTATCTGATGCCAACTTCTCCTTCCTGACCAAAGCGATGTCAGCTTTGGACTTCTTCTTTACCATTTCAACTTCTTTTGCCAATTCCTCCACGTACCCTACAGTCTGAAAGATGACATCTTGATATTACTAAATGTTATAACAACCTTTGAAACTATTCAATATCCAATTAATGGTGTCTTACCCCAGTCGCCAGGCTCATGAATTTCTTCTTGAAATCTCCCGCTGACATTCCATCAAAGGAGTCTCCAACCTCGATCACTTCCTCTTGGCTAGCTTTTCTCTTCCTCACCCTAGAGCCAATACCAATGCTTTCATCAGGAACAGGACTCTTCTTAGGAGCAGGTGGAGGTTTCTTTTCAATCTTGACAACGGGTTCAGAGAGCATGGCCTCAATATCATCCAGGTCAAAGTCAGACCCTGAAACTACCGGTTTGGAGACTGCATGGACATAGAGATATTGTCAATAACGAATAACACATCAAATTGATGACAGTTATCAAAGGTAACAAGATACCAAGCTTACCAGTGGACATAATTACAGAAGTAGAAGCCTTTATATCCTCTGGAATAGTCGACGAAGCTTCCAACAAACCTTTGGGAGACCTCTTATCGAGAGGGAGACTGAAAAACTCTTCGATCTTGGCTAGAGTGTCTTTGGCAGGTGGAAACAATTCTCCCCAATCAATATCTACATAAAAGCAAGAACAATTACAATTCAGTTTGTCTCAAGAACAGGAAGTCACAAGAGTAAGAATTTAAGTACCTCCCTTGTTCCATTGCTTCGATATCTCATCCTTTTCTCCAATCGACGTCCTATCAACAAAGAAAAATCTATTCTTCCATCCCCTATCACTGGAGGATGTGGTGCTCATCAAAGGATTTCTACCTGATTTCTTTCTAAAAAGGTACCTTTTGGAACCAAAAATTTGAAGATCATAGGAATAGGCAATTTCGGGAATCCCTAGGTTTAGTCCGTTTTCTCGGTTTACTTTGAGGACAAAAGCAAAAACTCGCCAGGCCATTGGCATAAGTTGAGCATAAGCCAGTTGAGTTTTTCGAAAGAACTCAGTAACCAACAGTGGAAAAGGGTAACTAAACCCTAGAAGGAAGGGATATTCGAAGAAACAGATCCATTTGAGGGAAATATGGTCAGACCTAAGTTTTATGGAAAAGGGATGAAAAATTGCACCACTTGGGAAGCAACATTGTTGTTTTATGGACTCTATTTGAGAATCGTTGAACAAACAAGTTTCTTCAGCTGGTTTAGTGAGAAGATTTCCGCAAACAAAATCGTCGAGATTAATCTCTACGGGACCTTGTGGGGATGACGCTTTCTTGGGTTTGGACGCAGACAACCTAGTTTTACCCATGGTTGACAAAGCAAAAAGAGAAAAATAAACAAAGGAAGAAGGTGAGAGACGGAGGAATTTTACCTTGGAGACGAATGGCGCCGTGGGCCAACGGAGGTGAAAAGAAGCTTTGAGAAGATTAATTTATCCTCTCAAGCGGTTAATAAAAAGAAAAAGAATTCCTTTTCAAAAATAACTCTTCTCCCCAACCGTCCATTTCAACGCCACGTCTTCCAAAATGTCCCATCAAGCAGAGCGGACAGTTGGACCATTAATTCAAAAGAAAAAAACATTTTGCCTCTTCAGTTGCCAACATAGTCAAATGTTTTTGGGGACAAATTGTTGTGGGCATTTTTCAACATGCCGACATCTTCAATTGATCCTGCATATCGAGATGTCATTACACTGTAAGTATTGTTTTAATATTTACTTTTTCAATATTTCCTAATATTCTTATTCTTATTTTTCAGTAATTAAGAGAGGAATGCGGAACAATCTCCAAGCACGTTCAACAGACCTTCAAACGGCTAGGGCGACTTGGTCTCACGGAGGTTGAAGTGATAAACCAAAATGCCGAGATTATAGGAACCATATTGACTCTTTCATATCTACTTGTATTTAAGGGGAAATGGAGACGGAAAAACACATTCATGCTCATACGCACACACTCTACACAAAAAGCTCTTGTAATCCTCTCCATTATCTTCCAAAGTTGTATTTGTGATCATTATAGTGAAACCTTTAAGGTTGGAGACCTAACTCCCGAGGTTTTTTCCAAAGAGGTTATCACCTCCAAGGTTTTCCTCGTTAACAAATCGTGTTGTCATTATCTCTTTTTCATTCTTTTGTTCCATATAATCGAATTCCATAGTTCCCTCCTTATTGTTCAATCCACACACTAAACATAGTTAAGATTCTACTTTATTGTTTTTTCTACCAAAACATTGACCTTCCTATTTCCTTTTGGGGACATGCATTAGAGACTACTGCGTTCACACTGAACAGAGTCCATACTAAATCGACTCCTAAGACCCCACATGAGATGTGGCATGGAAGAAAACCAAATTTGTCTTTCATGAAGATTTGGGGTTGTGAAGCTTATATGAAGAGACTTGTCTCCGATAAGTTATCACCAAAATCTAACAAAGCTATTTTCGTTGGTTATCCTAAGAAAACTAAAGGATATTACTTTTACAACCGCAATGAGAAAAAAAGTGTTTGTTGCTCAATATGGTACTTTTCTTGAGAAACAGTTTCTCAATAAAGGATCTAGTGGGAGTAAAATTAATCTTGAAGAAGTTCAAGAGCCCGAAGATAACATGAAACCGAGAGTAGAGACGGAACCAAGTTCACAAGGTGTTGTGGAATCGGTTCGAGATGCACAAGTCTATCGTAGATCAAATAGGTTACGATCCGAACCCGAGAGATATGGATTTCTCGTATCGGAAAGTAATGAAGTGGAAGTCATTGAGAATGACGAACCTACTTCCTATCAAGAGGCGATGTCCACTCTTGATTCGGATAAATGGCTAGGAGACATGGAATCCGAATTACAATCCATGCATGATAATCAAGTTTGGAACTTGATTAATCCATCTGAAGGTGTAAAAATCATAGGGTGCAAGTGGGTCTTCAAGAAGAAGACCGACATGGATGGGAAGGTGCATACTTACAAGGCTAGGCTTGTAGCAAAGGGATATAGGCAAATTCATGGTGTAGACTATGATGAAACCTTTTTGCTAGTTGCAATGCTTAAGTCTGTTAGAATTTTAATTGCCATAGCCGCATATTACGACTATGAGATATGGCAAATGGATGTCAAAATAGCTTTCCTAATTGGGAAGCTACTTGAGGATGTATACATGACTTAGCCTGAAGGGTTGTCGATCCAAGAAATTCTAATAAAGTATGCAAGTTGCAAAGATCCATATATGGGTTGAAGAAAGCTTATAGGAGTTGGAATCTTCGTTTTGATGAATCGATCAAAGAGTTTGGCTTCATCAAGAATGAATATGAACCATGTGTATACATGAAGTTCAGTGGGAGCATAGTACTATTTTTGATATTGTATGTTGATGATATCTTACTTATTGGACACGATATTCCTGCACCTCAGACTGTCAAGTCTTGGTTAGGAAAGTGTTTCTCAATGGAAGATATTGCTGAAGCTGCCTACATCCTTGGCATCAAGATCTATAGAGATAGATCTAAAAGGATGATTGGTTTGAGTCAAAGTACTTACATTGACAAAGTTCTTAGAAGATTCAAGATGGAAAATTCTAAGAGAGGAAACTTGTCAATGGGTCATGGTGTACTCTTAGCAAGACTCAATGTCCTAAGACAACTGGTGAGCGAAAGAGAATGAATGAGATTCCATAGTTTTTGCTATTGGATCTATCATGTATGCCATGATTTGTACTAGAGCTGATGTCTCGTATGCTCTAAGCATGACGAGTCAATACCAATCTGAACCAGGTGAAAACCATTGGATGGCATTTAAGACGATCCTTAAGTACTTAAGAAGGACTAAGGATGCGTTCTTGGTCTTTGGAGGGATGAAAGATGATCTTGTTGTAAAGGGTTACACAGATGTAAGCTTCCAAACTGACAAAGATGATTTTAGATCGCAATCGGGGTTTGTGTTTATGGTTAACGGAGGTGCAATTTGTTGGAAGAGTTTCAAGCAGAGTACCATAGCTGATTCTACAACTGAGGCAGAATATATAGTGGCATCCGATGCAGCTAAGGAGGCAGTTTGGATCAAGAAGTTCATTAGTGACTTAGAAGTCATTCCAAGTATCACTAATCCGTTGGAACTTTATTGTGACAACAATGGTGCCATTGCAGAGCCTTCACCACTTCATACCTCTTTTGCCTAGCTTGCACTTGGAACATTTCCTTTAAGCGCTGTGCTAGGTCAAAAGCTGCTTCCATGTGTTCAAGGTCCTTCTGAAGAGCCTTACACATGATGGCAAGCATAAGGCAAGCAACATCATTAGAATCATCAACATGTTTCTTATGTTGCTCCTTATCTGCCCTTGCAGCATTGGAAGCGGGTTCTGCGGGAATAGGTTCGTCAAGAACGTACAATTTCTTCTCTTGCCTAAGAACAATTCTTAGGCTTCTGATCCAATCATAATAGACTTGTCTCCGATAAGTTAGCACCAAAATCTGACAAAATTATTTTCGTTGGTTATCCTAAGGAAACTAAAGGATATTACTTTTACAATCGCAATGAGAACAAAGTGTTTGTTGCTCAATATGGTACTTTTCTTGAGAAACAATTTCTCAATAAAGGATCTAGTGGGAGTAAAATTAATCTTGAAGAAGTTCAAGAGCCCGAAGATAACATGGAACCGAGAGTAGTGACGAAACCAAGTTCACAAGGTGTTGTGGAACCGGTTCAAGATGCACAATTCCATCGTAGATCGGATATGTTATGATCCGAACCCGAGAGATATGGATTTCTCGTATCAAAAAGTAATGAAGTGAAAGTCATTGAGAATGACGAACCTATAGATTAAAATTATGAATATAGATTTACTAACCTTTGTTGCGAGTTTGTCTTTCGTACACGAATCGTTATTCACCTTGAGTCGTAGACGAAACTTTGATCTTCTTCCTTGTTATTCCTTGTGATGAATCAACAATGCTATGCCTTCAAGCTTTAGGTGATAAAGCAATCACCCTCTATCGGTAATCCACACGTAAACGAACCAAGATTGAATCTTGTTGGATTGCTAGATGATCCTCGATTGTTGAAACCCTATTCTACAATATATGGCTAATATGGAATTGAATCTAGGGTATTTTGATCTTTGATTCGTAATCAAAATCAAGAGATTTGTGTTTCTCAAGCCCTAATAATCGTATGTCTTGACTGAGTTAAAAGGGGCTATTTATACTTTATAAATATCCCTAACAGTTTGGGAGAAAAGCCCTAATCCAAAGCCAAAACGGAACAGTACCAGGGGTAGGGCGCGATCTCCCATACAAGGCGCGTGATTGCCCCTTTTGTCTAGAGAAAAGGTGCGATCGCCCCTACCATAGTGCGCGGTCGCCCCTTTTGTCTAGAGACTGGGCGCGATCGCCCCTTCCATAGGCGCGCGATTGCCCCCTTTCCTCTTCCATTTTTGAGCCATTTTCAATCCGTTCTTTGTGTGTGACCCTTTAGGAATTATATTTTATGTTGATAGTGAGTTGAAACATTAACCTCATAAGACATAAATGGTCTCTAGCAAGCCATTATGTCCACCCAATTAAATATAACATCAAAGCTTGATTCCTTGATAGATCATTGTCACAATCCCTTTGTCACACGATGTCATATTGAACATAAGTCATGGTCCATGTCAACTTATATTGTTCAATGCTTTCTCGACTTCGAATATGTTGATAATCCAAGTGCATTTGATCTCTATCAAATCTCTTGAGTGTGGCCACACATTTCATCAACACTATTCATCGAGGGGCACAATCATACATCTCTCTTTACGAGGGACAAATCCCATCTTGACTTATCATTCTTCCCTACAAGAATCCAGTCGTACCAACATAGCCCTTACTGCTATCCTATTAAAGATAGTGTTAGACTACATCAAAGGCAACGTTCATCATGTGGAAGACGATGATAATCTCAGGTACTAAGGATTCTAATGACACGACTATCATGAGATTTAATCATGACATATATGACCATATACCATATCATAAATCTCATAGATAGGTCAGTCCAGTACCTTGTTCTCTAACAAGTACCTATAAGTGTAATGTGCATCCCCATGCATATAATCATCTCTATGATTATCCATCACCAACTCATACTAGTTATTCACAATAACTAGGGACACAGAATATTATAATAAACATGTAAAACATATAATACTCAAGATAAACATTCTCTATTATAAATGGTAAAGATGATTACATAACGGTATTAACGATGAGTCAAAATAGTTATACGCCTAGGGCATAACACCAACAATCTCCCACTTGCACTAGACCCAATCTCATATGTATCGTATACTCATGGAACTAACATGACCATCATGCTTTGCTTGTATGAAGGGCTTTGTAAGCAAATCTGTAAGTACCCCAATCCGGACCGCTCTCAATCCGAGCATACAAAAAATACAAAGGGCGAACTTCCGGAGGTCATAACTTCTTCATACGGACTCTGATTGAGATGTGCCATATATGGTTGGAAAAATCTCGATGAGTACTATCAAATGGTAGTGGAAAAATGACTGATTACAGAAGTGTCCGTACGGACACATTTGCATGCAAGATGTGTCTGTGCGGACATGTTTGTTAACACGCCAGAATCTCCCAAAATCTCCCAAAAGTCCACAATATTACCTCAAATCCAAGAAAACCAAAAAAATGTATAATTACAGAAGAGTCCATATGGACACTTTTGCAAATTTTCTAGGCCTATAAATAGAAGGCACCCCAGCTCATTTTATTCACACCAAAACTTCTTCATATCTTCTTACAGCCTTCTGGCAACCATTCTGAGCCATTCCGGCCCCTTCCGGTCCTTCCAAGGCCTCCCGAGGCACTCCGAAGCCCTCCCGAGGCAATCCCGGTCGATCTCGATCCATCTCGATCGACCTCCCGACGTCCCACAAACACTATTCATCCCTAGCCAAACTCCAAACACCCAAACGGCTCAAACCGGTCCAAACCCGCAAGTCCAAATGAGTGTGAACGAGTGCTAATTAGGGGAGGTTCTGCCTGAGTAAGTGCAAAATTTCTCTCCTCTTTAGATCCCCCGAGTGTGATACTGAGAGTTAATTAGGAGAGATTTTGCCATTAGTGAGGGCAAAACCTCTCTCCTCTTTAAACACCATCAACCAAACACATTCCTCCAACAAACCCTAGGAAGATAGAACTTAACCAACATTGGTGAGTTCTCCTTCCGCACAATTAAATACTGCTTTAAATTTCATTCTTTAAATACACTACAGCTTTAAATTTACTACTTATAATGTAGTCATTATTTACTATTCACGCAGATCCAAACCGTACAAACGATCCCACAAGACCTTCCATTGCACTATGGAGGTCTGACGGTGGTAGCGGTTTGTTAATATTCCCGCACTGTCTTTCAATTATTTACTTAATGCATTTTATTTAAAAGCACACACACACACACAACATTTAAAGATAAGGGTACAGAAAGACTCGTGTATACGAGACGACTCGGGTGAGCACTAAAAAATCTCTTTCCGAGGCGTAACCTGACCTCCAAACTCAAAATCTCATCACACAACAAAACAAACAAAAATAGCCTTTTCTCAATGGTTTGGGCATAATCAAAACGGCGTGGCGACTCTACAAAATGGAAAGCAACAATGGGCCTCCCAACGCGAGATGCCGTCCGCGCGCCGGGTCGGGTAATTTTAGTTGGCGACTCTGCTGGGGAGTTTTGTTTTAAAAAAATTTTAACCAAAAAAAAGATTTTTTAAAACATGGTGAGGGTCAAACTTTCATTTTACCCTTTCTTTAACTGTTGTGTGTGTGTGCATGTGCTTTACTTTTTGCTTATTCAAAAAATACAAAAAAATGCATCATCTGTGTACATCCTTTTAAAACACATTCTGTAAAAACTTTCTGTCTTACTCAGAAAAGGAATTTTAGTAACCGCACAGTACGCGCACTCTTATCCTGTACACTGCACACTACAACCCCAAACCCAGGATGGTCTCAGATGTAGTTCCATTGGAGTTCCTATGCCTTTCTTGCACGCATGGGATCATTCAAAACTTCCTATCCTAGACAGTGTCAACCATGCACTTTTGTGTCACACTTTGTCTAAAGACTCGGTTGGTTTTTGACCCAGTCCGTGTCGTAATGCCTGGATAGATATCCCAGGTCGGCCATTATCTGAGTCAAAGCCCAGAAATCAAGATCTCTTGCGAGAGCAAGACGATGAAAGGTCATGCTAAAATCTTGACCCGATCTTGATTTCTAATGCTACACTTAGACAATGATCCGTACCGGATATACGTCCATGCCCACATGATACCATGTCATCAAGCCTTTAATATGTCATCCATGACAATATGACCTAGCCAAAACCTAAAGTCATAGATCCCTTGCGCAAGCAAGGCAAAGAGAGGTCATGCCGAATTATTGACCCAATTTTGACTTAGGTACTGGCTTCGTTCACCATTTACATGGCAGACGCATTAAAATGAACATGACAGGCTCAGTCCTTAGGTTCGTTTTTCTTTTGGCCGGTGGAAACCGCTTGCCCTATAGGACCCTCGCCCGGGGCTGTCCAACCTGGGAAGTCAAAATACAGGTGCAAAATGAGGGGCTTATAGCCGTAGTGACGGATTCCACTGACCCAGGATCTAGAAATAGTTGCGAAAAAGAAGAGCAATCTTTTCCAACCATTTAGGATTCTGAGAAAACATGTTTTAATTAAATTAAAACAAAAAAAAAACAATAAAAAGGAAACTGCATGTCGCATGGGCTTTCCCCTTCATCCAAAACGCCCTCCCGAGTCTAAACCTTGCCTTTCTCCCCCTCCAGCGAACCGAGAGTGGTTGAGAGTCCCCGAGTGTCGTATTTTTAGCATTGAGTCCACAAGGTCTGACAGTCCTTCCGGTTCAGCAGTTCGAACGGTCCGTTATTCTCCAATGGCAGGGTCGACAGATAACAGTGAAAGGAATAGGACTCAACCTCGGGGAAATCCCCAAACAATGGAAAAAGTATTGCAAGCTCTCAAGGCTCTTGAGAAACACCAAGAAGAGCAGCAAGCTTGGATCGAAGATGCCATGCATCATCTTGGAACATTTGCAGTCCCCCAACCAGATGGGACTTTCATAAAAGACAAAGACGTGCCTGCTCCCTGTAAGTACCCAAATCTAGCTCATGCCTTCCAATCTAAGTTTCCTAGCAATTTCCCAAACTTTCATGAAGTTTAGGGGCAATTCAGGAACTTTTCTTTACTTACCGAGCAAGGAAGGACCTATCAGGAATAAAAATTCTTGATAGGACCTCGCTGGAAAGAAGCTTCCAATCTGCCACCTTGCATGTTTCCAGAAATAGGCTGACACGACAGATGATTAGGCCGGGCGGCTTCTTTTATCGCGGGTTCGTGCCGTGCGACTTCATTAGTAGCACAACAGAAACCTATAAATAGAGGCCTACTCTACCCATTTTGAGAGACAATTTTGGATAGCAAGGTTACTCTGCAGAAATACACACTCGAAAATACAATCTCCTAAAACATACCAAACCTCTCTCTCTCTCTTAAATCGATCCAAACCTAGTCTATTCCTAATAGACCTAGTCAAAAGAACAATCCTAAGAAGATAGAGAAGCACCAATATTGGTAAATCTCTCCTTCTCCCTACCCTAATCTATACCTGTACACTTTCATTCTCTTGCTACTTGTTGATTAAACCTTTATTATAATCTAAAGTTCCAATCTTTGTAATGTAGATCCATACTTCCCACTCCCCTACACAAATGACTCATGGAGACCCTCTCCCTAGGATGAACAAGATTCTACAAGTGGCTTGTTCTAGGGATGATCTACCAATGAGGATGTGAACCCCTTTTATCTTTATGTTTAAAAATGCAATCTTTATGGTTTAAATGTTCTCCCCTTCCCTATATCTAGCTTTTCCTTGGATTGTCCACCTATTGAGGTATTAAGGGCATAGGAAAAGTCATTAATATCCATCCTTTTAACATTATGTTCTTAAATTAATGATCCTTCTTTTATTTTCATGTTAAAAATCAAGTCTTTACATTAATATTCCTCCCCATGTCCCCAAGATTGGAATCTTCTCCTAGGATTGTCTAAAACCTATTAAGGTGTAAAAGACATAGGATGAATGAAAGATCCAATCTTTATGTCTCATTTTCTCTAAATCCATGGTTCTTGGGCATTTCTATAGTGAAGATTGGTGTAAAAACTCAATCTTTATACTAATCTCATTACATAATGCCATAAATCTTGCTCCTTTGTAGAGACTAATGATTCTTGGTCCCAAGATCTCCTATGATCACTTGATATAAACACACCAAAATGTCCCTATGAATCACCATTGTCTCAAGATATAGGATTGATGGCCAAAGATTCATTCTTTTTTCTAATACCTCATTCTTGAACTTAAAATGAGTTCTTTGATCACATTTGACTAAAATCCCCAAGGAAAGTTAGATTAAAATATACCAAGGATCCTATGCCTAAATTGATTGATTAATCTAATGGGAGGGTCGAAATGTCGTGTAATGATGATCACAAGCTCAAAGATGAGTATGGGATCAAAATCCCGAAAACATCAAAGTTCAAGGCATCTTGAACTAAAACCTTCTCAAAATGGTTCTTATGTTCGGATAAAGACTTGACACATTCTTTCTCTTTCTTAAATCACACACACACACATACAAGCACAAATTTTGGATCTTGGAAGACTTGCATTTGCAAGGCTCCTTGGGTGAACACCAAACGTTCTTCCCAAGGAGTAACTTTACCTCCGAACCCTTTACTATTTCCTTTTTTTCAAAGTTTTGAGGATAAATCAAAATGGCGTGGCGACTCCATTTTTCATAAATTTGGTGTTTTCCAACGAGGTGATTCGGCCTCAAAGCGATACGCAAAAGCTAAACCCCAAATGCGGGAACGGCATTTTGTGCGATTCGTGGGGGTAATCCACACTCCCACACCTTCTCAGAATTACCAACAAGTCCCTCGTTCACAAAGCTACGAGAACCTAGAAATGCAAAGCAAATCCCACTCAAAGCACCATTCGAGCCTCAGTCAATCAGCTCCGATTTTCCAACCTCAGCACAACCAGTTTTCTGGTCCTGCTCCGTAAACTCAATATCACCAACACACCTATGGGCCCGCTCCCCTATATCCCAATGTCTCTTGATATCCTCCAGGATTTAATCCGTTGCCTCCGTACGAGCCCTAGAGCTACAACTTGAGTCCTAATGCCTGCAAGGGACATACATACCAAGCGGATACCCAGACGTTTCAAATCTGCCACCCGCCAGACTACCTCTTGGGGCTAACGAGACATTCCCTCAGCTCCCAAACACAACCCAGCATGGTTCAGGGAATCACGCCCTTGGCTCCAATTTCAAATTCCAAGATATAGGTTGGTATACACTCAACTGCCTCCCCAAGATTCCCGAGTGACAATCCCGTCAATCCATCAATCCACCTCCATCTTCGATTTCCAACCCAGAAAATGGCAGCCTGCCTCTGCCTACTGACCCTCATATGGCTTGGTTGGTCGAACAGATTAAAGATATGCAAGGGAAAATGGCCAACTCTCGGAGAGACTCGCTCATGCCCACATATTCGAGCAAGGTGGTTCCTCTCCCCCCCCAAGTTCACAATGCCAAAAATGGAGAAGTTCAATGGGACAGAATACCTAAAGACTCACATCGATACCTACGTCTTAGGTATAAGAGCCAAAGGGGCCACCCCTCAACAAATGGCGGACCACTTCCAACACTCCCTTAAATCCACGACACTAAGGTGGTTCCTCAATGTAAAGGCGGAAAATCGGTCCACTTGGGATCAAATCAGTGAGATCTTCTTGGAGAAGTACCGCACCAACCTTGAGTTGGAAATGAACCGCCATGATCTGCACACCACCGAACAAAAGGATGACGAGCCGGTGGGATAGTTTTACAAAAGATGGAACTGGAAGCTAAGCGAGATAATGGATCCGCTTTCCAAAGAAGAGCAAATGGACATCTTCCATTCCTGCCTCAAACCATCCCTGAGGGCCCTGATTAGCTACCACTTCTACTCCGACTTTCGTGCCATGGTCAATGCCGGGACCAAGTTCAAAAAGACGTTGAGCCTACAAAAGACAACAGCCACCCCTGCTTTTTCCTACCACTACCGGGCAGCCCCGTCAAATCCGGAACCTATCCCAAGCAATGGAAAAGAAGCCGCCGAAGCAGTTCACTACATTCAGAATGGAGTCTAAGGAAACCGCGATCAAGCGCCCCCGAGAAATAACAACCCCCTCGGTGTAGCGATACGGGGGAAATTCAAGTTTTCTGAACTATTTGTTTTTTGTTTTTAGAGTCGCCACCTATATTATTGATTGGAAATATAGAAAAAAACCATTTTTTGAAAGATTTTGGGTTCGGGCTTAAGTTATGAAATGGGAAGGTCAAGGAGCACCCATTCCACCCAAATCGGAGATCGGTCTTGCTAAAGGGGGGTTTTCAAAGAAAAAAGACATTTTTAAATAAACAAGAAAAAGTATCCATTTAACGAGGTTAAACGGAATATAGGATCGATTGCTTCGAGACCGTCCCCATGATTTGGAGAGGCTCTAGGCCAATCCTAGGTTCACTATGCTATACCACTCTAATAATCAATTAGAAAGGAAGGACTTTTGAGAAGAGATTCGGACAGAGTTTCGACTCAATCCTAGATCTTGATGGGGACTGAGCTTTGCCTCAATCCTTGATTCGGACTTCGATGCTTGTTGATCAACAAGGTTGATAAACAAACTTTAGGTGATTTAGGGTGATTTTGTAGGAATCTTTCAGGGAGAGAAACCTAAAAAATGTGTGTGTATTGTGTTTTTTGATCAGGGATCCGAGGGTTGAAATACTAGAAATCATCAAGTATTTATAGGAGGTTGGAGAGGTAAAGGTGGATTGGGATACCACCCTAGGAAGGTTCCAGAACTCAAATATCATTGAAGAACCGGATTGATAAGATTTATCAAGAAGAGAGTATGAAATTGATGAGGAAACTGATTTCTGCATGCCCTGCAGAAGCTTAGTCTTGCGCGAGACATGCCATGTCTCGTGCGGGACAAGGCTGCTCTGGACAATTCTGTCCTTCCCTCATTATCTCATATGCAGTTCAGTCCAAACTAACGGTCGTTAGTCAAAACTTAACGAAACATGATGAAATGGTGGATTTCTACTCTTGACTCAAGGCGAGACTTAGAGTGGTATGATTCTGCTCCAATGGGTTCAGAATGGGGTGTCTACAGAGCCCCTCGGTGATAAGTCTTATGGAAGAAGTCATGTAGTCGATAGAAAATACATCATTCTGGACATCGGGATGGTCGAGCCGCACGGCTTCCTACGTATCTCTATCGGAGAATCAGACCAAAATATAGTTCGACTCTAAAATACAAAAAGGATGCTTTAGGTATTTTGAAAAATCATTTTGAAAATCGAGGAGATTTTATTTTTGAAAAGGCAAATTCATACTGAGGAATCACATCAAGACCCAATTCTGAATATACCTCTCTGTCTGAAGATTCGCCTGTCTGGGCTCTGACCTGTGGGGGACATATGTTAGAAAACAAAGGCTTACCTGTCCGGTCCTTTGTATCTTGTTGGTTTTGTGAAAATTCGCCTGTCTGGGCTCCGAATTGGACTTTTATCGGGGATGACGATTCACCTATCGGGGCGCTGAATCGGGCTTTTTGATTTGACGATTCACCTGTCTAGGCGTTGAATCGGGCTTTTTGTTTTGACGATTCACCTGTCTGGGCTCTGAATCGGGCTTCTGGATTTTGACGATTCACCTATCTGGGCGTTGAATCGGGCTTTTTGTTTTGACGATTCACCTGTCTGGGCTCTGAATCGGGCTTTTGGATTTTGACGATTCACCTGTCTATGCTCTGAATTGGGCTTCTGATGGAGTGGTTTACTGTTTTTGACCAACTATGAGATAATTCGCCTATCTAGGTTCCGAATTATGCTGGATGACTTGATCTCTGGATCAATCATTTCAGGTGACTGGATGCCGTATCGGGTGATTATGTGCATGCCATGTTTGGCTCGTTCCGTGACTTGCGGTACCGATTTTTCCATGTTTCCTTGCTAGGGCATCTTTTCCAAGGGTAAATGTGTCAAAATTTTGAATTTTGACGTTGCGCAGATGCTTATTGTCGAGGACAATTTTTTACTTTTTCAGGGATTTGTCTTGCGCGGGACAGCCTGTATCGTGCGGGACAAGCACTGTCGAGGCAATAAAACATCAGCTGTATGTTTATTTCAAAACACCCATTTTCAAACTTTTCTCTGCAAGTCCGAACCAAAGGCATTTTCTCTATGATTTCTTGCGTGTTGTTTATTGATTTCTCTTCTCAATCAACCTGTCAATCTCTCATTCTTCCATTATTCATGGCTCAAGAGAGAAAAAATCCGATTTTTAGAAGTCATTTGCTTGGGAATGACTATCCCCGCGACGATCTCACGTTCGATCATCCTACACATATTTCCCATGCTATCCGCGAGGGTTTTATAAGAATGTCTTTCTTAATCTCGTTTCATGCATTGCATTAAACCCATTGCTTGAAATCCCCAAATTCGTCCATTTGGTCATTTTTCTAGAACTTGGTTCTATTGTTGCATGATTTGATTTGTGTCGATTTTGTTGGATGTAGACGTTGAATTTGCACATGTATGTTCTCCCTACACCTCTTGGATTGTAGGAGGGATCGATTTTGGTAGCCAAAATGCATCCTTGAACATGACTTTCTAGTGTGCACTCCAAGTGTTCGATGAAATGCCCCAATGAAAAAATTTCTTCTATTTCTTTGGAGTTTTGCCATGGGTGATTTCTGACATTGTTTCTTTGTCTTTCATTTGTTTTGCAGCCATACAGGTCGACCAAAAACTGCGTGGAAGTGCCAAATTTGCCAAGACTTTTTGGGAAAAAGTCAAGGTTTTGAACGGAGTCCAGGCTAGGGTGGCTCAGACGGGGCTCCTTACTTTTGTTGATAATATTCGCTGGATGAGGCGGACTCCCTCAAGTCCTATAAGCCATTAGGGAGAGGTGGTGGGACACTACCCACATGGTTCACATTCATTTCGGGGAAGCTACAATGACCCCTATCGACTTTCTTGCTATTACTGGGCTGGAATTTACCAGCATCGCTCTTCCAAAGATCGAGGGCTTCAAATCTGTGAATTCAGCTGAGTGGCGACAGTTGATTGGCTTTGCCCCTAACAAGGTTAAGGGATTTGCTGCTGAGTTGTCGCCTCTTCGTGATCAACTCTTAGCCTATGCTGATAAGCCTAATGAAGACACGGATCGGTTGGTGAGGGGTGCTCTCTGGTACATCTTATCAGAGACAATATTTGCTAACCATTCCTCTACGACTTGCCTTGCTCTTTTGGGGCAACTGGAGGATCGGACCTGGTGAGGACCTATGACTGGGCTCAACCAGGCTAGCTTTCTGCTATCATGTCATGGATGAGGCATGTAGGCATACCAAGGATACCATGTTAGGGAATTCTTATGCTTGGGAGGTACATTTTCTGACTTTCCTTGTCATTTATCTGTACATTTTACCTACGCTTTGTACTGAATCTGCTCTATTTTCTTGTACAGATATGGGGGTATGCCATCTTTTCATTGTACAAGTTTGAGCTGGATGATCGCAATCCCAAGTTTTCGAATATCAGGAGGTGGAACCATTCCAACCGAACCGTGGACGTGGAGGCAGGGGAGGACTGGACCCTGACCGTTGAAGAGGCGCGGGTCTTGCTGGATAGCTTTGATTTTGAGCAGCTGGGCCAGTACCCGTGGACCTTATTGGAGCGCGAGGTTCACCGTGCGTGGGACGTCACCGATGTGCAAAGTATCTTGGTATCGCTGGAGGGGGATACCATCTATCTAGGTGAGAGAGTCTTCCCTCAGCATGGCCGGGGTTCACTTCCACGGAGAGTGCTGGAGGATCCGCCTAGGGCGATGTATCCTACCCATTTCATCCTTGATGGGGATTATGCCAGTTTTGTGAATGGCTATGCGGCAACAGATTGTGTTGTCCCAGGGGCTTCATATGAGGAGTTCTTGCCTCGCTTGATGGGTCCCCTTGTGGTAGGTGGAAGGCGGTCACGTGCTCGAGCTTCTACTTCTGCCTCAGCCTCAGGCTCGTTAGCCCTAAGCTCTTTATCACAATATGCGGGTCCTATGCCTCTTGTGCCGGATTATGGTCCTCCGAGCTTCACGTACATGATGGGAGGCATGCAGATGGCGGGTCATATCGCGATCCCTGACCAGATGTTTGAGGGTTATCGTTGCCCTCCCCATGCATCTTCGGTATATTTCTGTTTATACTGTTTCCCGTATTCGTCCATATATGTGTATATGTTCGACTTCCTCTGAGTATCTCTCTTTGTTTAACAGGTCATCATGTCCGCGGCGAATTATGACCGTAGTGCGAGCAGGATAGCCGGCTTGATGGCCATTGTGTCGGATCTGTTCGAGAGGATGTTTTATAAGGCAGCTTCGGCGGCGTCGACGATAGCCTCTGCAGTGACCCCCTCTTGTGGAGCCAAGCGGTCAAGGAGGGACGGTAACCCTAGCGGTGGTGATGATGATGGAGGTGTTGGCAGCTCGGGAAACTTGATAGCGTGATCTCCTTTAATCCCCCATTTATCTTGAAACTTGTAAATATTGGCCGGGTCAGCCCATACATCTTTTCTTGTTTGTACCTGTTAGCAAGTAGGTAGCACAACAACAAAATTTTCTTAATTCCTAATCCTGGGTCTAATTAATTTTTTAACTTTCTCGACTTCCGTGGGGAATGAGATGACCAATTTAGGTCAAGGTTTTGAGCCTGGTTTTGATGCCTATACTGCATATTAGGAACTGTACTTGCAGATTTTGAGACTTGCTTCATCAAGTCAGGGCTAGATCACTCGCTTGTGCAGGAGGGCTGTTGAAATTTCCGAAGGGTTGTATACCATGGGACAAGGTGTTTTACGCGAGACACGCTACTCAGGAAGAGTTCTTTTCTTCTTCGAACAGGATTCTGCCAGTTTTCCCCTTATATAAACACCCTGTAGTCCGGCTAGATAACTCATTCCAGCCTCTTAAACTCTAGAGATATCTTGCTAGGGTCGAATTCTTGCCTTCTTCTCCAACCTTGTGATCCATAGCTTCCAAGGAGATCGTTCCAACGTCCATGATTGTCGATGATTTTTCTCTGCCGCCCGATATAGTCGAAGCATTCAAGCAAGCATCAAGGAATTTTGTGAGATCGTTTCATAATCGGTCTCGCAACAAGTTTATTGCAGAATTTGGATTCAAAATCCTTTTTACTTTGAAGAACCTCCAACCGGATTGGAATCTTCTACAGGGCGCTGCTCGATTTAGAGATCCCTCCGTTCATCTCTTTAATTTCTCTCTTAATGAGATGGTACCTACTGTTAAGGAATTTGTCATTATCTTGGATATGCCTTTGACCAGTGAGATTGCTGTTCCTAAGTTGGATAGGAATCATTATGTTGCTTTGAACGAATTATTAGGGATCCCCCTTGACACTTTCTATGAGTTGGTTCACCGTCGATGGGTAGATTGCTCTTCTTTTCTTGAACGCTTTGGTGGAGATTCGGATGATGAGACCTTCCATATTTACAAATGGGACTTTTTGGCCTTTTCTCTTTTCAGAGATATTTTGTTCACGTGCAAGGGTGGTTTGATTGACTCCCAATTGGTGGAAATCGTTCTGCAGGCTAGGAAACGTTCTAAATATATCATTCCGCTAATACTCGGTGATACCCTTCATGGTCTTGATGAGCTGCATAAGACCGGTGCTATGACTCAAGAGAGTCCTCTTTTGTTGACTATTTGGCTCAGGGAACATCTCAAGTTGGTAGCCCCTCCGTTGGAGTATTCTCCTTTTACGTATCATATGAGGAAGCTGCTGATTAAGCATCTTTCGGTACATGAGTGGGCTAAGTTGATTGCAAAGGCCACCACTGCAGATATTATTTGGTGTCCACCTTATTGGAGGTTGAACAAGTATGTTGCCAATACCAAGGGCTTTGACAGGGTTGTTCTTCCGGGCTTGCGAGATTCGTCTTTCTATTTCCCCAAGCGGGTGCTCCGTCAGTTTGGCCAATAGCAGGACACTTATATTTTTGAAGGAGCCTCTCGTGAAGTGTCCTATATTGGTTTGGAGTTTGCGAAGGTGCTAGCTCAAGCATGGGGTGAAGGAACTAGTCGAGATCGTTGGTCAAACCTTCAGACTTTTGATGCAAGTGTCTTCTTATCTGATAAGTACTTGGACTGGTTTCTCCATAGTGGTCACCTAAGTGTGGAGAAGATTAATGATCTGCGGCTTTCACTGTTAGGGGATTCCTTTGTGACGAGCAGCATTTTGAGAAGGAGCGAGGCTCAATCGAATCCTGCTAATGTACGGACTGATCCAACCCAAGATTTTCTTGATGGGGATTGGTACGAGAGATGAGGTAAGGGCCTTCCCGGAAAGATGCAAGCTTTGGATAGGCCCTATGTCTTCAAGAGGCTTTTGGAATATGCTTTCACTCGCCTCGATGGGTGTTCTGCTTCGAAGGGTCCAAATGGCAAGAGAAATCGAGATGACGGGGGCGATCATGTCCGCCGGCCTACCAAGTCAATGAAAGACTAGATCCTAGAGAGTACCACGAGATTGCCTTTGATAGATCAATAGTTTTATTTATTAGCATTTGATGTTGTAAGAATCGTGCCTATCAATCTCCGTCCAGCTGCAAGATTGATCACCTGGCTTCTTTGACCTGAAAACAGAACCCACGACTAGCCGGAATGGTTTCCGGCGAAGACCCTCGGGTGTGAAAGTAAGTATGAAGTATTTGAGAGCTTATAAGTTATAAAGAACAATGTATTTAGAATAAAAAATAACAATTACCTCTAAACTGTTGTAGATGTGAAGTATTTATAGGCCTTGATAAGAGGTATAATTGTAGTAAGATTGTATGAAATCCCTTGAATTACGGATTAGATTTGTATAAGAGATTGTGTCCATATATAACTCCGGATTTGTAGGGAGTCTGTTATGGAAAGAGTTGTAGATACGCCTGAATTCTGTAGGTCGACATACTTTTGGTATGTCGAGGTCGCCTGCATGGGCCTTAGGTCGACCTGACTGATTGACGCTGCCGGATGAATGTGTGAATAAGATATGGATCGTATGTCGGACAAAGCTAGGTCGGGACTGTTTAGGTTGCTCGAACTAACGGTTGGTCGACCAATGGTGACGTGGCTCAATCCTGGTCATTTAAATGTTGACGGTCAGATCTGTAGGAGCGCCGGAATTCAGTAATCATTGCCTAGTTTGATGCTTGGACAACCGCCTTGGGAACCGTTTTAAGCATTAATTGAAAAGTTTAAACTGTTTGAAACCCCAAAACCTTCCCAATTCAGGAAAGAATTAACAGGAGTATATAAAGAAAACCCTTTTCCTTTTTGACTTTTTACAAATTCCCAACTTTTAATCAACAGGCGAGCACAAAGGCAAATACGAATCTTCATCATCCCTAGTGTCTTCGAGCTTTCCGATCCTTTTTGAAACTCATCTTCACTGATTTAAGTAAGGTACCCCTCTATTTCTTCACATTAGGGTTTAATTTTTGCTTTTCCCTTTTGATTATGCCATGGCTAGGACTTTTAGCTGTGAACCGAGGGCTTGGTACGGCTATTGCACAGTCAATCGTAGAGTATACAAGCACTTAGGTGGAGTATGGAAGGAGATAACCATTGAGGAGTGTATTTCCATCTTGACCAGGTGGGGTTTACGATTTAGCGAGCTAGGTTTGCCTATAGGAGAAACCCTAGGTGATTTAGAAACTAACGACCAAAGAGTTGTTTCCTTTCACCTTTTTCACAAATTGCTAGACCATATAGTCTTTTTTTACATCAGCGGTCCCAACAATCCTTCCTTTCTTAGGAATAGAAAAGGATTTCCGGGGGAATCTAGATCGCCCATAGATAGGTCCCCTAGGTCCCTTGAGTCTGTATACAGGACTGATTCCCCTGTTTCCTCTTGTTGTTCTTCAGATATGTCGACTCAAGAAAGGGCGACGACTTTTGCCACAACGAGCTCTCCCTCTACCAATATTGTTGATGCTTTCTGCTCATCGGTTGTCCCAGGCCGAAATGAGAGGGGTTTTGTGGCCCCCAGGCCCAAAACTGGGAGGAAGGGCTCGGAAGATAGGCTCAGAATACTGTACGATTATTATGGGATCGACAGAGAGGAGTTTAGGCTCACCCATATGACGGCCAAACAATTTGATACCTTTAGCTGGGAAGACAAGGTTATGGACCCTATTAGAGTGGCCTTTTTCTATAGCCAATTTGAAGCCGGGTTACGGCTACCGTTAGATTCCTTCATTTGCGAATTCCTGGAATGCCTGGGAGCTGTCCCCAAGCAATTGGGAGCTAACACCTGTAGGGTGCTCATCTGCTTTGCCATGGTGTGTAGATTCTTGGTATATGAGCCGTGTGTGCCCGTATTTAGGGAGTTTTTTAAGGTTTCATATGACAAGAGAACCCGTGGATTTAGTACCCCTGCCAGAAGGAATGCCCCAAAGCTTTTTATTAATTTGCCCGACAAAGTAGCGGGATGGAACTCCCATGTAATACTGGTAGAAAGTAGAAAAGGGTGGGAGTTCCCTTTGCCCGATAGTAATTCTGAGATGATGAAGGAAGAGGATTACTGGGTCCCTTCTTGGAGCAAAGAGTTAATTGATAGGCTGAGGTTGGTACTCAGAGGGGAACTATAAACTGGGTCGCCCTTCAAACGGATAAAGATAGCTTCATACAGGCCGGTATGATGCAGGGGGGAGATGATGATGCAGCTCCTTTGGTCTTAGTGGTGAGGGGCCCTACATATCTAGATTGGGTGACCCATGCCTTAGGTAGGTTTGAGGACAAGTGCCAATTTTGCCAAAAAAATGCCCGATTACTGTAGAACCAATGGGGAGCACTTTGGTGGTAAATTGTTGTCTCCTTTTTCTTTTTGCTCGCACTTTTTGTTTTACTCGTCATTATCTTAGGTCGGATATTTCTTGTGCTCACTGTTTCATTCCTTGTCAATGTAGTACTTACTCCTGAGAAAGAAGCGAACATGAATTGCATTGCGGGCATAGCTGATCAGCGGAGGAGCAAGAAAGCCCATGGGAAGGCCAATGCTCGGGCCAACAGAGAAAAGGAGGCCGTTGATCGCCAAAAGTTGCTACCCAAGGTCGCCACAGGAACGATTCCTGTAGATGGGTCGGGGCCATTCAAACTGATCGACGAGCCTGATGTTTATCATACAGAGGAGGCGGAAGTTGAGGTTTCCTCGGAAAAAACTTCGGAGTCCAATCCGACATCTGACCCAGCTGGTTCCAAACCCACCGATTGAATCGACCTGGAATTTGGAGAGGACGAGTTACATGATGATGCCCCTCCCCTCAAAACGACAAGGAAGACGTCGAAGCTCAGCCAAAGCTTTGATGGAGTTGGTACTTCGAACGATCCTCCCTCTCAAGTTCCCCCTGTGGTTAGCCCGGAATTTGTACGTGCTGAAGTGGCAAAGCTTAGTGATGTGCTTGCCCTCACTGTGATCGATTGCATGAGCCATCATTATCCCGAGCTGGGGTATGGACAGGATGTCGTTCGATGGGCTGTGGATCCCAACCTGCTGTCACACTTTGACAATGAGGGGCTATCTCCTAAGGAGTTTGCTGATAGGTCGGGCCTATTTTATTGCGAGGTGCCACTTTCATCTCTTTGTTTATTCGTATCTGTTACTTTTGGTCGCCATATTTGTTACTCGCTTTTGACTGTAATTATTTTTCGAGTTTGACCATTTTCTTTTTGTGGATGCAGTCTCTTCCTTGTCGACCAAGCTAAAAGTGGCTGGAGGCCGGCCATCGAGCGGGAAAAGATTGCCACAGTTGCTTATGCCCGAAAGGTTAAGTAGATAGATGATTTGAAGGAGAAATATGGCAATATGGATGCAACATATGATGCCATGAAGTTGTCGAGAGATATTGCTGAGGCTGATAAGGACAAGGCCCGGGCAGCTCTTAAAGAGGCTGAGAAGAAGAATGATTTGTTGAAGGGTGAGGTCGACACTGTTGAGGCCGATAAGTCCATCTTGGATAAAGATAATAAGGAGCTAGCCAAGAAGCTCAAGGAAAGCAACGAGCGTATTCTGAAAATGAATGAAGACCATTTATCAACTCGAAAAACCTGGGAGGCGGCTGCCATTGAAGCTTTCAAGGAGAGTGACGACTGCTACAATATTATAATTGATAAAGCGAGGGATTTCTTCGATACAGGTCATCGTCACATAGCTCGTCGAGCTATAATTGATCCGACTGCCGATGTATCCTTAGAACAGCTAGCTCAATGGGTGTCTGAAGGGCAGTATGATATTGAAGCTCGTGGTGGTCACTCTGTAGTCCCTTATACTGACAACGACTTAGCATTTATTGCCCAGCAGGATCAAGAGGATGGCTGTGAGCCGTGGGTCGCTCCTCCCCTAGCTTAAAGGAACTTCAATGTGCCTTTTCAAGAAATCCAGGATGCTGAAGATATGGATGAGGATGAAGATGAGGAGGTCGACTACACTTTTACTGAGTCAGGAAAGAAAGTCCAGCAGCCCCAGCAAGCACAGGAACATGAGCAGTCTGCTGGTGATCAAGCCAAGTTTGTCGACCAAACTGAGGACGATCCAGCAGTTTGAGACTTTCTCGCTTATTTATTTGGTGATGTAATGAAACAAGTTCCAAAACAATTTTGCTTTTGCTTTTAAGTAGTCTATGCCTTGGCCCAATTTTTGGGAGGCATTTTAACTTGACATATTTTGATCGTCCAAGTTCTGGCCCACTTTGGGGGACTTTCTTTTATTTAATCGTAGTTGACTCTTCACTTGAATCAATTTTGCTTCGATCTAGCTATTTGTTTGTATGTCGAACAAGATTTAATAGGACAAACGAGATCGTCAAGAGACTTTGGTCGGACTAGTTTGCAGGAACAAAGTCGACTTAGTACTTGCTTGATCTGAGGACGAGATTGACGTTGAGTCAAATCTGTTTAGATGAACGAGACTGACTAAGAGTTGAGTCTGTTAGAATGAGGTTGACTAAAAGTCGGACCTGTTAGAGGAAAGAGGCTGACTAAGAGTCGATCTTGTTAGAACGAAGTCGACTAAAAGTCAAACTTGTTAAAGGAACGAGGCTGATTAAGAATCAAGCCTGTTAGAGGAACGAGGCTGACTTAAGAGTCGAGCCTGTTAGAACGAAGTCGACTAAAAGTCGAACTTGTTAAAGGAACGAGGCTGATTAAGAATCGAGCATGTTAGAACGAAGTCGACTAAAAGTCGAACTTGTTAAAGGAACGAGGCTGACTAAGAGTCGAGCCTGTTAGAATGAAGTTGACTAAGAGTCGGGTTTGTTAAAGGAACGAGGTTGACTAAGAGTCGAGCCTGTTAGAACGATGCAAAAACGTAACACAACTTGGTTGAATAGAACTGCAATTTATTGAAGTAGTAGCACTATTACACGGAAAACTAAAAGCTAGAACTGGAACTAAAACTTGAACTGAAACTGATACTGAATCTAAAACTGAAAACCTAAAAATAGTATTTGATAAGGTGGCTAGCATGCCACAGATGCTTCAATTCTATCCCTTCTGAATCAGCAATCATATAAGTTCCTTACTTGATCACTCGAGTAACGACGTAGGGACCATTCCAGTTGGGAGATAACTTATTCTGCTGAGCTTTTCTTCCAGTTTCCTCGATCTTTTGTAGCACATAGTTACCCACTTGAAACGATCTTCTCTTAACTTTTTTTATCGTGGTAACTCTTAGTTTTCTGCTTATAATTGACCATCCGTAGTTGAGTTGTATCTCGCTTCTCGTCGAGCAAATCCAAGTCGATCAACCTATTGATGTCATTCTGCTCCTGGTCGAAGAAAACTACCCTGGCTGTGGGAACTTGTAGCTCGGTCGGTGCTATGGCCTCTGATCCTTAGGCAAGAGCGAATGGGGTTTCATCCGTGGGCCCCCGAGTGGTTGTGCGGACAGCCCAGAGAGCAATGGGAAGTTCGTCCAACCAGTTGCTTCGTCGACCAACCAAACCCGTCTTAAGTGCAGAGAGGACCAGTTTGTTCGCTGCTTCAGCTTGCCCGTTACCTTGAGGATAGGTGACTGACGACTTCCAATGCTTGAATCCTACTCTATTCATTTCTTCTTCGAAAGTTGTGGAGAACTGTACACCGTTGTCCGACACTATAGCTCGAGGAATCCGAAATCGGCACCAAATGAAATCATGAATGAAGTTGATGGTGTTCTTCTATGTAATCCTTGCTAATGGTTTTGCCTCGACCCATTTGGTAAAATAATCAATGGCAATGATCACATATTTACAATTTCCTCGAGCGGGCAGGAAGGGACCAATCAGATCGACTCCCCACATGTCGAAAGGCCAAGTTGCGACCACTGGAGTTTTGCTCGGTAGTAGGCAATCTAGGTAGGTCGGCAAATCTTTGGCACTGGTCGCACCCCTGAACAAAGTCGTGAGCATCCGCTCTCATGTGAGGCCAATAGTAACCCAACGTGATCAATTTATCGGCCAAAGTTCTGGCCCCCGGGTGTCCACCACAAACCCTACTATGTACCTCGTACATCAGCTGAGTAACTTCTTTAGGGTGAACACATCTCAATAAAGGTTTAGTGAATGACCTTCTGAATAATGCATCTCCTTGAATAACATACCTCGGGGCCTTTTTCTTGGTAGCTTGAGCTGCTTTCTCGTCATCAGGTAGCTCGCCTGTCTCTAAATAAGCTCTCATTTCTTCAATCCAGCACTTGGTGTAAACCAATTCTCTAGTAGTATCCTCTATGCATTGAATCTGAACCCTCTCATAAGCTGGATGTTTGAGGTAAGAGATAGGTTCCCCATGCTGCTCATCCGATGTGGCCAGTTTCGAGAGTAGATCGGCCAATTCATTATCATCTCAACCAAACCTCTGTATCTCCCAGAATTCCAAGTCTTTGATCAGCTCCTTCACTAGGTCGCAGTACTTGACTAAGGTAGGATTCAAAACCTCATACTCCCCTCTGACTTGATTAACTATCAACTGAGAATCATAGTATGCTACAATTTTGGTCGCCCTAAAACATTTTGCATACTCGTTGGCTGCGACCAAAGCTTCATATTCGGCCTGGTTGTTAGAAGCTTCAAACTTGAATCTCAGAGCTTCTTCATAGACTGTCCCTGATTTTGGCTCGACCAAAACAATTCTAGCCCCACTAACGTTCTTTGTTGACCCATCAGAGTAGACTTTCCAGCAATCGTCGGGCAAACTTAGGGTGGGCTGAATTGCGGGCTCCTTTCCCTTTACTTTCTCCCTTTGAGGTCTCACTTCGCTATCTTACTTGGTCGACCAAGAAGTCTGCCAAAGCTTGAGCTTTCAATGCCTTTTGAGGCCTATACTCAATGTCAAATTCTGTGAGAGCAATTGACCAGTTGAGTAGTCGGCCTAAACTTTCTGGCTTATGTAGGATCTTCCTTAGAGGAGCATTAGTTAGCACAACAATGGGAAGAGCTAAGAAATAAGCTCGAAACTTCCTCGATGCTACAACTAAGACGTAAGCCACCTTCTCTGCATTATAATACCTTACCTCTACGTCGAACAAGGATTTATTCACATAATACACGGGCTTCTGAAGCCCTCCTTCTTCTCGAACTAACACAGCGGTCACAGCTTGGTCGCCAACAGACAGATAGACGAACAAAGTTTCCCCCATAACCGGGCTGCTCAATAACGGCGGAGACGCAAGATACTCCTTAAGCTGCTGAAACGACGAAGAACATTCGGTCGTCCACTCAAAAATTTGTGTCCCCCTTAAAGATTTAAAGAAGGGGAGAGACCTCTCTGCCGACTTAGCAATAAAGCAACCTAGGGCTGCTACCCTACCATTGAGTCGCTGCATCTCCTTAACACACGTAGGCTCATTCATGTCGACCAAAGCCTTGATCTTTTAAGGATTTGCTTCGATACCCCGCTGAAAGACCATGAAACCCAAAAATTTTCCAGCTGCTACCCCGAACACGCACTTGCTAGGATTGAGCTTCATGTTGTTTGCTCGTAAATTGGCGAACATTTCCCTTAGGTCGACCACGTGACGTCCGGCCTTTGTTTAGATGACCATATCGTCGACGTAGGCCTCTATGTTTCAGCCAATTTGGGAGGCAAAGACTTTGTTGACCATCCTCTAGTAGGTCGCTCCTGCATTCTTTAAGCCGAACGATAACATATTGTAACAGTAGATACCCCCAGCAGCTTGGAAGGCGGTCTTCACTATGTCATCCTTATGCATCTTGATTTGATGGTAGCCCGAATAAGCGTCGAGGAAGCTCAATGTAGTGTGGCCAGCTATGGAATCTACGAGCTTGTCGATCCATGGCAGAGGGTAGCTATCCTTTGGGCAGGCTAGATTAAGGTTGGTGAAGTCGACACACATATGCCATTTGACATTAGATTTCTTCCCCATCACCACATTTGCTAGCCAGGTGGTATGAGTAGCCTCTTTGATGATACCTGCACTTAAAATTTTTTGTACCTTAAGTTTGATCGCCTCCTCTTTGTCACGAGCAAAACTTTGTAGCTTCTGCTCCTTATGCTTCATGGTCGGATTAACTTCCAATCTGTGAACAGCGGCCTCCTCCTTGATCCCTTTCATGTCTTCCACACGACAAGCAAAAACATCATTGCTTTCCTTCAGTAGCTCGACAATCTCTGCTCTTTCATCGGCTGACAATTGTCTCCTAATTTGATTTTTTTGATCGAGATAGGAGGAATTAGTCATCACTACTTCTAGCTCGTCCATAGCTTCTAGCTCCAGACCATCTCTAAATTGTAGGGTCTCGATAATGATCTCACGAACCCTCTATCTTTCCTCAGCCCCCAAGTGTGGAGCTTCTTCAACAATCATTCCATCTAGCTCAGCTGTGATCTCACCATTGGTGGCCCCCGAGTTTTGGTCGATCTGAAGGCATAACTCACCTATGATGACCTGGTTGACCATAACTGCATCTGAATCGACCATAGTGTTGGAGGAGGGACGTGTCGGCTCAATCATGACTTTGTCATGTAAGTGATAGGTCGCCTCATCGACACTGGTGATTGTAGATAGTTGTGAAGTTGTGGTGACCAATTTGGAGAGCTTCCAGTGTCCCTCAAGAGTGTCAACTTCTAGTTCCCTCTTCTTTCTTGTTTGAAGGACATGGTCAAGATATGCTCAGGCTGTGCTCTGAATGCATCCTACTCCATCTAGTGTGGGAAACTTTACCCGTTGATAGGGAATAGATACCACCATTCCAAGTGCGACCTGGCTAGGGATACCCAAAATAGCACCATAATCACTATTTACGTAAATAACTATAAAAGTTACCTTTGTCATGACCCTAAAAGGGTGCTGTCCAATGTAGACTTCTAGTTCAACCTGCCCCTTAGCATCCACCCTATGGTTGGTGAAGCCCTCAAGTCGACCATCCTAAGGCGACAACCTTTCTTTTGTCAATCCCATCTCCTTGAAAGTTTTATATAAAAGGATATCCTTGCAGGCCCCCGTGTCTACTAAAATCCTGCTCGTCGTACAACCGTCAATCAACCCCAAAATTACCAGCACCTGCTCCCTTACAGCCATGTTGGTAGCTAGCTCGTCCGGATAAAAACTGATAACCTCATCTCTGATGTAGCTTCTAGGTGGCACGTGTGGGGTCTTGGAGAGGTGAAAAATTTTGTGTTTCAAGGCTGTGTTGCTCGCTTGCTCAGTGATCACCCCCAAATCTAACCGAGGTTGCCTTGGCTGAACTATACTCTCTGCAGTTCGCTCGCCTCCGCTAGGTCAATTTCCTTTCACATACCTGTCGAGCCTTCCACTGTCGACCCACTGCTGAATAATACGCTTCAAACTAAAGCGCTCCTCTGTAGTATGACCCGTATCCTTGTGATAATTACAGTACTTGTCGTTATCCCTTATGAACTTATTTGTTGGGTTCATAGGGGCAGGTGGGCCTAGCTCGACTATGTTCATGATTTCTATGCGACTAACGGTCAACGGGGTGAAATTTTCTGGCACTCTCTCAGTCACCCTTGTTCTATTTTCCCATTCTTGTTGTTGCTACCATTCTTTGCTTGGTCGCCTTTGTTGGATCCTCCTGTTTCAGGCTACTTCGAACCCTTTTCTTTCTCTTTCTTTTTCTCTTTTCTCTCTTCAACTATGGCCACATCGTAGGCCCTTTCGAACAGCTCCTGCCTGTTTTTCACGCTTCTAACTTACAGCTTGTAGTCCAGATCAGGAGATGATATTCCATTCCTGAAGCAATTTATTACCTCCCTGTCCGTAAGGTCTTCCTCGATATAGTCGACCATCTCCTTGAACTTAGTGAAATAGCTCATGGAGCTCTCAGCTTTTCCCTACGTCAGATTGTTCAAGTCAGTGACCGTCTTCTTTCTGGCTCCAGCTGTCGAGAAGCGATCTAGGAACTTCCTCCTCATGTACTCCCATGAGTTAATACAGCCTGGCGTCAATCCACGAAACCAAGTCAGTGCTACACCTGTGAGGGTGCTTGTTAGTGACTTGCACATCATATCATCCTCGAAAGAGACCAAGCACATGGTGGCCTCCAAATGTTGCATATGGTTCAAGGCGTTGGTTGCACCTGAATACTTGTCCAGAGCGGGCAGCTTGAAGCCTACAGAAGGTCGTCGCTCGAGCAATTCTCTGGATAAGGGGCAAAGAGTGTGGTCATTTTGTTCGCCTTTTCCACTATCCTCTTTCCAGTCATTCTCCATTTTCTCCAACCTCTTCTTCAAACTTAGTAGCGCCCTAGCTTTTGGATGGTCACTCCTTGAGTATGAAACGTCATTAGACTTCTGTCTTTCTACTTTATGGGGCTCTCCCCTAGAGTAGGCCCTGTGCCTTTCACTCCTAGGAGGAGTTACTTCTCTACCCCATCTGTCCTTGTGGGAGTGCGACCTAACTGATCTCACAGGCGACCTGACTGGTCTGACTGTCGACCTTCACCCATTTCTATCTCGGCGGGACTACGATCTCTCCGCTCTGATAGGCAACCTGCGCCCATTTCTATTACGATGGGAATGTGACCTCTTAATTCTGGCAGGTGACCTACATATATTCCTTTCGACCTCCCATTGTCGCCTCAACTCTGACTCAGCCTGCTGCTCCTTATTGTGATTGAGATGACTTCTCAAGTCATCATTGGGAACATGTATGTGCGTACGGATAGATCGTTCAACCATCTGCTGATTACCATTCTGTCCAGCACTTCCATTCGGTCTACCATTCTCACTATGCTGCCTGTGAGAGACCTGGGAGGGAGAAGCTCTATGCGATCTCCTATCATCCTGAATTGGAGAGTTTGGCATCTCCAGCAATTCTTGTAAAATTCTAGCTCGCTCCAGTAGCATCTCCTTCCTATAGGGGTGATTGGTTTAGGGACCTGCATTTTCGCCTGTAACAGTTTGACCTACCAGTAGGCACTTCAGAGGAGGCTGTGTTTCTGTCTCGGCCATAAGCCTCTTCTCCCTTCTGCTATCGGGCAAACCCCTGCCATCATCAATGATGTTCAAACGAGTGGCTCTCCTATGAGGATTGCCTGTTGGAGGAGGATGAAGATTAGCCGTTCTGTTTCCTGTGCCAGCCTCTGCGTTCCTTACTGTCAAACTGAGCATCGGGTCGCTGGAAGAGGACGCAGTCTGTCCGTCTTGAGCCATATTACTCTCTGACTAATTTTCTAGGTCAAAAAGCTTACGATTCTCGGCAATGGAACCAACTGATGCTGCAAGAATCTTGCCTATCAATCTCCGTCCAGCCGCAATATTGATCACCTGGCTTCTTTGACCTAAAAACAGAACCCACGACTAGCCGGAATGGTCTCCGGCAAATAAGTATGGAGTATTTGAGAGATTATAAGTTATAAAGAACAATGTATTCAGAATAACAAATAGCAATTACCTCTAAATCATAGTAGATGTGAAGTATTTATAGGCCTTGATAAGAGGTATAATTGTAGTAGGATTGTATGAAATCCCTTGAATTACGGATCAGATTTGTATAAGAGATTGCGTCCATATATAACTACGGATTTCTAGGGAGTCTGTTATGGAAAGAGTTGTAGATACGCCTGAATTCTGTAGGTCAACATACTTTTGGTATGTCGAGGTTACCTGCATGGGCCTTAGGTCAACCTGGCTGATTGACGCTGCCGGATGAATATGTGAATAAGATATGGATCGTATGTCGGACAAAGCTAAGTCGGGACCGTTTAGGTCGGACAATGAGCTAGGTCGACTGATCGCTGATGATGGGCCTTGGGCCTGGTAATACTTTGGGCCGACCCACTAAGATTGTGGTAACAATAATACTTGAATAACTGGGCTTGATCGTTGGGCCTAGCCCGTCACATTTATTCCGTTCAGCATTTTTTCAAGATTGTTAGCTTAGCAAATTAGTCGTTGTCGTTAGGATTTCCCTTTTGTTATTAATAAAATGCATTCAATTAATAAAAGGACAGGATTTGATTTTATTATACGATTAGACCGAATCCAAAGGCTGTCTACGTTCCTCTTTTACAACAATTAAATAAGAGACTCAGGTATAACGTAGTTCATTTTTGAGAGAAAAAGGACAAAACTTCGATTTCAGACCGAGGGGTAGTCTTGCACGAGACAAGGCCCCCTTTTTTTTCAATGCACACCCTAGCTTTTGCCTAGACCGCCTTTTCAAGTTTTCAATCTAGCGGGCTTCTTTTCTTGTGCAAGCTCTAATTTTTCCCTACGTCGTCCCTTTCAGAATTTTCAACCTAGCGAGCGATTTTTATTTTTAAGAGGCCAAGTCACGTGAAGTACTTCTTGAGCTTGTCCATGTTGACCGGCTTCGGTAGTTGATCTCCGTCCAAGTCCACCAGCTGAAGGGCTCCCCCAGAGAATATCTTCTTTACGATGTAGGGTCCTATCCATCTTGGTCCCCACTTGCCTAGAGGGTTAAAAGGTCCAGGGCGGTGTTCAAGGAGAACCAGGTCGCCTACTTTGATGTTCCTTGTCTTGAACTTTTTATTGAAAGCTCTTGCCATTCTCCTTTGATAGGCTTGAGTGTGCTCGGCTGCTTTCAGCCTTCTTTCGTCTAGCAGAGCTAGTTCTTCGTATTTGTTTTCTAACCAGTTGACTTCATTCACTTGGTTTTCTAGGAGAACGCTAAGTGATGGTATTTCCAACTCTATTGGTAGGAAGGCTTCCATTCCGTATGCAAGGGCATATGGGGTTTCACCTGTAGCTGTTCGGACTGAAGTGCGGTATTCCCAAAGTGCGAATGGTAGCTTGTCGGGCCAATCTTTTCCAGTGACTGCCATTTTTCTGATGATGGTTTCGATCGTTTTGTTTGTGGATTCAACTGCTCCATTCATTTGAGGTCTGTAAGGAGAGGATTTCTGCCTTACAATTTTGTATTCTGTCAAGCAGTTTCTTTCTCAAAGTGGGAGCCGTTATCGTATATCATCTCTTGTGGAACCCCATATCAGCAAATGATGTTATGCTTGATGAATTTTGCTACTTTTCTGGCATTCAAGACTTTGTAAGAGGCGGCCTCGATCCATTTAGTGAAATAGTCGATGGCTACTAGGACAAAACAGTTCCCGTTGGTTCCTATAGGTGTAACCTTTCCAATCACGTCTATGCCCCATGTTGAGAACGGCCAAGGGGACGTCATGGAATACAGCAAGGAGGGCGGTGTATGCTGAAGGTTGGCGTGTATCTGGCACTTATGGTATTTCTTGACCATGTTGGTATAATCTGCTTCCATGGTTAACCAAAAGTACCCTTATCTGATGATCTTCTTGGCAAGCATGTTTCCGCTCATGTGGGTTCCGCATACTCCTTGATGAAAATGGTCCATTATTTCTTGGGCCTCTTCTTCAGTGGCACAAAGGAGATTCCTCTGGGAGTACTTTTTAAATTGTCGTTCAGCAATGATGGCGTAATTGGCTGCCAGTCTTTTTAGGGCAACTTGAGTTTTCTTGTCGGCCTCAGGCGGGACGGTTCCATCTAGGATGAAATTCCAAACGTCATAGTACCATGGTTTCTTTTCGGAGTCCTCAATGGTGGCGCATTCGGATAACCATTGGTCTTTGTAGTCATGAAGGTCTATGACGGCACAGTAGGCGGGAGTTGGTCGCCGAGTTACTTTGAAGGGTTTTACTGCCTTTCCTGCAGGGATTTCGACCAAGGAAGCAAGTGTAGCCAATGCATCTGCAAACCGATTTTTGTCTCTAGGGAGGTAGTGGAATAAGACATCTTGGAATTGTTGCACCAACTCTTGGAGGTGGGCATTGTATCTTTGAAGGGTTAGATCTTGGATCCTCCACTTCTTTAGTGTCTGATTAATGATAATTTGGGAGTCCCCAAATACCTCGAGTTCGGTCACGCTGCGTTCTAGGGCTGCCTCGAGTCCCGCTATACAAGCTTCGTATTCGGCAGTGTTATTAGTGGTGTCAAAATCGAGACGTACTACTAGTGGAGTATAGATGTCATCAGGATCTACCAATAGCATTCCAATGCCATAACCCTTCTTATTGGCTGCGCCATCGAAAAATAATTGCCACTTATTTTCGTCGATACTCATGATGTCCTCGTCAGGGAATCGCGGGTTGTTCGGTCGAAACCTAAAGGTTTATTTAATTTCCGCAAGTGCATGGGCTATTGAAATATAGCGAGTGCAAGTACGGGTCGATCCCACGAGGACAGGGTTTATTTTGAGATGATACTCGTCACCAAACCACCAATATGAATCTCCCCATTGAAAGTTGGGGAGACAATATCACGAAACAACTCAATCAAAAAATGGCTCAAATTTTCCTTCCTATGATCCCTCACAAAAGACCACAATAAATAAAGCTCCTTTTTATTCACCGTTCCTTTGTCCTCCCTCGCAAAGATGGTACATGCATAAATCCTATGCAAGATATGAAGGGTTGGGTGGTGTAAGTACCCAAATCCGGATCGCCAAAATCCATTAGAAGTTAATCGGAATCCGTTAATTGGCCCGCTCCAGGTTAACCAGAACCCGTTATGCTCCTCGTTCCCAAGCCAACGAGACATCCCGGGACTGCCCCATGCATCTCGACGTCAAAGCGTACTCAACACACGTCGTCGCACGTAAAAGTACAGTTTTCCCTAAAAAATGCACTTTCCGGCACTTTCCGGGGGCGTTTCGGACCTCCGGACTGTTATTTTAAAAACGGACAAAACCGGGGATAATGGCACGAAATCCCACAACCTGGTGAGTCACAGGGACACTTGGCGTGCATGCCACATCCAATTTCCTAAGTTTCACAAAACCCCCTGGTTTTCACCCTCAGTCCGTCCGGACTTATCCTGAAATTTTACCTATAAATACAGAGGCTGTCAAAGCCATTAACAACAACAAAAATTACTCCCTTTCCTCCCAAAGCCACGGCCCAAACTAGTTTTCACCTTTCCTGGGCCCCCGTTTCGCCTCGATTCGCGTGAAAACTCCGTATTTCAATCAAATACAACTCCCGCCACCTCAAAACACCGTTCCAAACACTTTTCCGTATCCCGTATACGTCCCCCAAGCCAAAGGAGCCGACCCTAGCCATAGGTAACTCCCTCTCTCTCTAAACTCTCATTCCGTCTCGGTTTACGCGCCAGTCGCTACAACCGTTTTGGATGACGTTGTTGAAATGTAGACATCTCCGTCTAACGGGGTCCGATACGTTTTAGCCCCTAGATCCTCTTCTCTTCCCGTAAGAGAAGTAATCTCGGGTTAAAACGACGTTTCGGCCCCGTTCCGTTACTTTCACGTCATTTACAATTCCGGATCGTTTGATCCGTCGAACGTCATTTAAATTCCTGTCATTTACCAATTCCGGATCATTTGATCTGTTGATTGTCATTTACTTTTACGCAAATTTACAATTCTGAACTGTTTGGCTCGTCGATCGTACTTTACAATTCCGGATCGTTTGATTCCGTCGATACCGCATTATAAATACTGTCATTTACAAGTCCGAGCCGTTTGGATCGTGATAGTATTTACTTATTAAAGTCCGAGTCGCAACCGATTCGTTGATCGCATATCATTTAATACGTTTTTCCCGTAAAATCGTTAACAATGTAATGCCCGGTTCAAAACCGGAGTTCGACATTCGAACTCTCTTTCAAAACGCGCGAAATGACGTTTGGCATCCAAACGCTCATCTTCAAACTCAAAAATCCGACGTTTGACATTCAAACGCTCCTTTCTTAAAAGTCAACATTTGACACTTAAGACAAACAGTTAAAATCAGCATTCGAGCCACTTTTCATAAAAAACTTCAAAACCGACGTTTGTCATTCAAACGCTCGCCTTTTCAAACAGAATCACGTAATCAACGTTTGACATTCAAACCAAGATTAAGCTTGTCATTCAAGCCCCCATTTTCAAAATGCAAACACACACACACACGCACACATTTTCGAGAAAGGTAGAAAGACTCGTCATACGAGGCATTTCGGGTGATCTCAATATACTCTTCCCGAAACGTAACGTGACCTCCGAACCTAACAATCTCTGGTACTAAAAAGCTTTTTATTCTTTTTTGCTATCAATAAAAATGACTCCCCGTTTTCAAATCCTTTTCCTAAGTTTTTGCTGCCAATAAAAACGACACCATTTTCAACCAATAGCCGTTTCTCAACGTTTGGGCTCAAAATACAAAAACCGCGTGGTGACTCCTCTCCTTCCCGAAAGCAAGGTCTCAGACACCAACTCCGCGAAAGACAACCGCTTCGCTCGCGCGAATCCGAGTAATTTCAGTTGGCGACTCCGCTGGGGACTTGGATACTTTTTTTCAAAACTACCATTGTTTTCAAAAAAGCCTTCCGTGGGTCAAACTTTCATTTACCCTTCCTCGTTTTTGTGTGCGTGTGTTACTTTAAACCTCGAACGGTTTTTTTTTCAGGGCATTACATTATCGTCTTTTCAAAATCGTAACATGTTTGTGCATTCCCATTCATGCTTGATTTTCATGCTATCTTTTGAATTGCGCATAAAATTCTTTAAGACACATTCTAAAAAATCTCTGTTTTCCTCAGAAAAAAGAATTTTAGTGACCGCACACTACTCGCACTTGCTACCTCGGTACACCGCACTTCACGTGCACTTGCTGCCTCGGTACACTGCACACTATGACCTGTAACCCGGGATGACCGTTCAGTTGCAGCTCAGTTGGTCTGCCAGACACCTTTCGAGCGCGCACTGGGTCGTCCCAAACAGCCCATCCTAGCCCGTGTAAGCCATGCACTCTTTGTGTCACACTTCGTCCAAGACCCCGGTTGGTTTTTGGCTTAGTACGTGTCATAAAGCCCAAGTGTATGTTTTTACGCCGGGTTTCGCCACGAGTCAAGCTCGAAAGATTGAGACCGAAGGTCGTTCCCGACCCAAAGTCTTGCGCTTTTCAGCCTTGACTTTGATGCGGAGCTCTGCCGAAAAATATACCCGAAGGTTCAATGTGACACCGTGTCACCAAACCCTCACCGTATGCACCGTGCCAACCACAACTTGGCCAATGCCAAAAGCTAAGGCCCCTCGCGCAAGCGAGTCAGGAGAGGTCATGCCAAAATTTTGGCACGATCCCCGCCTTAACTTAAGGACGTTGACTTCGACCGTGGCCTGTGCGTCACATACGTTGGAAGTTTGCATGATCAGCTAGCCTTAAGTTCACTTTTTCCTTTGTCGGTGGAACTCGCTTGCCTTATAGGACACTCGCTCGGGATTGTCCATCCTGAGAAGATGATCTACAAATGGAAACGAGGGGCTTATAAACGTAGTGACGAGATCCACTGATTAGAGCCTTAGGTTAGTTGCGAAAAAGAAGACACGATCTTTTCCAACTGATTAGGACTCTGAGAAAACGCGTTTTATGTAAACATTAATCGGTAACTGAACATTACACAAGCCCGAAACCTTGAGCCAAATACCCTTTTCCGAAGCCTAAACCCTGCCTTTCGTTCCCTACAGTGAGTAGAAAGTGGTTCAGATTTCCGGGTCAGCGCCTCGCCAGAATCACAGTTACAGCAGCGTCAGACAGTTCTTCGGTTCCCTTAGTTCCCTCAGCCAGAATATCCGACATGTCTAGCTCACCGAGAAATCGTGACGGGGAAGGACCCCTGCCACCGGTAACAGATATGAAATTGGAAGAAGCCATCCGGGCTTGTGAGGTTCACAAGAGGCAGAAAGAAGATCAGCAGAATTTCGTGGTACAGCTTCTGAATGAGCGATGTATAGCAACTATCCCCCAGTTAGACGGTACTTTCGTCCTGGTCGAGGATGACGATTCCCCGAAGCTAGTTCCTAAAACCATCAATCAGGTTCCTCCCCCGCCAACTTACGGGATGCCTTCGAACCAAGGAAACAGCCGACCTAGGCTTCACATTGCCACCTCTCAGGGCAACCCTGCCATATATGGCCAAGCAAGTACTACTCCCATCACTCAGTACCACCAGCACATCGCTGGACCATCTCAAACAGATGCCAATATCCTCCAATACCCTCCTGGGTTCATCCCATTGCCTATACACGAATCCCAAAACATCGGGGACAAACCCCGATACAGTCCAGAAAATGCCCCCATATATCCCCATATATCAAGCCTTCCACCTCCAACCACTACCGCTCACATGGTAGCACCCGGCGCCGAGCCTCAAAGTCCACCACTGAACCCGACCTTAGCCTCGATGGTCGAACAGATGAAAGACCTGAAAGCCACCATGAGCATCTCAAAGCAGGAAACGCTCAAATCCACAGATCCGGGAATGGTCACGCCTCTCCCTGCCAAGTTTAGAATGCCGAAGATGGACCGATTCGACGAAACCGAATGTCCTCAAACGCATGTCGACCCTTACATTCTCGGCATGAGAGCGAAAGGAGCAACCCTCCAGCAAATGGCCGATCACTTCCAGCATACGGTCAAGAGTTCAGTGTTACGATGGTTTCTAAGGGTCAAGCCTGCAGATCGCCACACCTGGGATCAGATCAATAACATTTTCCTAGAACGGTACAAATACAACTTAGAGTGGGAAACAAGTTGTGAGGACTTAATCACCACTGAGCAGAAAGCAGATGAAAGCGTCGGAGAATTCTACAAGAGGTGGAGCTGGAAATTCTCCGAGATCATGGAGCCACTCTCCAAGGATGAACAGATGCGGATCTTCAAGTCATGCTTAAGACCGTCCATCAGAACTCTCATCAGTCATCACTTCTTCCCAGATCTCCGGGCCATGGTCAATGCCGGCTCACAGTTCGAGAAGGATCTCAAGGAAAAATTGGCTACAGCAGAGCCATACAGATACCGATCAGCAGTTGCATTCAATCCCTCACTGGCCCCCGGCAAAGGGAAAGATACGTCTGTCAAATACATCCATCAGGGACAGCAGTCGGGAAACAGAAACCCAGTCCCACAAAGCAACAACTCCACTTCGAAGCAGCCTGCCATACACTTCGACAAGTTAGACATGCCGCTGAGTAAGATGCTGGAAGGGTTAATCAAGGAAGGCCTCCTCAAAACCGTTGCAAACTACAAACCCAAGAATCGCGTAGTCAACGCTGACAAGAGCAAGTACTGCGCCTTCCATCAGTATCATGGCCATACCACCGACAACTGCGTGGGGTTAAGGTACGAAATTCATAATCTGATAGAGGAAGGAAAGTTGGAGCGTCCCCGTGGACCTAATACAGTCGGAAACCCTTTTCCGAACAACAACAGTGTGAATTCCATTGAATGGGTACCAAAGAAGATTGCCGCAGAGCCAGTTCCTCCACCTCTTCCAGCCGGGTCCTCATCGAATGTCCACATCAGTTACGATGTTTGTGACTGCTCCGCATGCCTGGAGTACGAGTCCCAAGACATGATCAGGGGTGATTCCCCCAGAAAGCAGAAGAAGAAGTCTTCTCAACAGAAAATGAGAGAAAGATATGAAGCTGGAGACACCATTGTGGGTACACTCGGAGAGCCATCCAGGAGGTTCGATTACTACGTACTCTACTCCAGCCAGTCCTCCCTTCCTCCAGGCCATGCTGCTTTAGAGCAGACAGGGGTGGGAAAGCCGAAAAGTCCTGCTGACACCAGAGTTCAAGCCTCAGGGCTCCGAAATACTTCAGATCTTGGTAATCTTACTGGCAGTCAGAAGCTTAACCCCCCGCGGGATCAGCCAAGGTTCAATTTGTCCAGCTTCAGAGCCCGGGCCGATAAAGGAAGATCAAAGTCAGCTTGGAACTCGCACTCAATCAACGTGCTAACCAAGGGCGGCAACCGCCACAAACAGTCTCAACACAATCCCGAGGCACCAGCAAAGGCTTTACCTCGCAAGAGGAAGACAGGAAATGGATGGCTTGATGACTCTCCTTCTCCGAATAGAGACCAGATCTACGATTCTTGACTGTATGGCAGTATGATCACTTTCTGTGACGAAGACCTGCCGGGAGATGCCTCGGGGCACAATGAAGCTCTGTACATCGCACTCAAGCTCAACACCATATCCCTCCCCGGAGTATTGGTAGACAACGGATCAGCAGTTAATGTCCTCCCTCTCAGCATGATGCGAGCCCTACGCATCGATGAAGGCCACATGATTCCATCTGCCCGGACTATTAAAGCCTACGACAGCACGTCTCGTCCCATCCTGGGGACGGTGACTTTGGAGCTCTGGTTCGAACCCCAAATGGTGCCAGCAAAATTCCACGTAATGGACATTCCGTCCAAATTCACAGCTCTGTTGGGACGCCCATGGCTACATCACATAAAAGCCATAACTTCCACTCTCCATCAATGCGTCAAGTTCATTAACCGGCAGGGAGATCTTGAATTCATCAGAGGAGATAGTTTCCTCATAGGGAATGAAGCCAAGACAACAGCCAAGCGTGCCCGCAGCCAGGCACCGGGGCTACCTCCTTCAAATCGACCAAGGGACTATCGGGGCAAATCACATCAGAATCCCTCAGAGTCCAGAGATGCTAACTATGTCAACGTCCTCGAACAGGCAGACCCTGAAGCAGTCCGATACATCAAGTTCAACTGCCGTTTCCGACACTTGGAAGTAGACTGGAAAGAAACCCTGAGCATCGCCATCATGCGGGCACATAAACCCCCTGTCTCCAATCGAAGATTTGTCAGTATCCTTCCAACCTACTCTCTGGCCCCGCCAGGCGAGGAAATCTTCGTGATAAAGGTTAACAAGCATCGTCACACTCGTGATGAATGTATGGCAGTCGTATGGGATGTCCTCCACGTGGAATTACCCGTTGAACCCCTCTTCTCCAGCGAAGGGCATGATGTTTTTCTAGCAGCTCCAGCAGCGCAGCAAGATGCGAGGTTGTGAATGTGTGCCCAAATTTTGGATTCACGCGAGTTTGAAGACATCCGGTTTAATTTGAAAAACGGAGTCGCCACGCCATTTTGATTTCCTCAAAACTTTGAAAAAAAGGATTTATGGGTTCGGAGGTTAAGTTACCCATTGGGAAGAACGGATCGTCGTTCACCCAAGGTGCCTTGCCGGAGCAAGTCTCCCAAGATTCCATTAACCGTGCTTGCTTGCATGCTTTCTTGTGTGCATGTGTTTGAAAATAAGGGGGAAATGTCCCAAGTTATCTTCCGGACGTACAAACCATTTATTGGTTGTCGCTCGGGATTTCTTGGATTTTATGTATTCGGGATTTTGATCCCGTCCTCATCTTGGACTTGTGATCATCGCTTTTAAACCTCGGGACTTGCGTGATCGAGAGAGGGACTCCCTTTTATAGTCCAAAATGAGGTTCTTTAGGAAGGAATGTCCTTAGCCCATCAATCCTACACTTTAAGACGGTCGAGCTCATATAGATGCTTCATACTCATCTTAAGTGGTAATCGGAGATATAGGGTTCAAGGTTATCCCTTTCTAAAGAGATTATGAAACCTTTATGAAAGAAGCGATGTAAAGATGGGATCTTTACACCGGTCCGTTCCAAGGTTGCTAATGGGGGACATGGGGAAATGCATGTTTTAAGATAAAAATGACATTTTTAGTGAAAATATGACATTTTAGGTTGAAAAGGATGCTTTTGATTTGTAGAGAATGCTTTTATTGTTAAAGAAATGATTTTTTTGTGCAAAGGATGCATTTTTATGTTGGAAAATAGCATTTTAGGTGCAAATGATGCATAAAGATGTTATTTTGAAAGCAAAAAGATGCATTTTTATGTAAAGAAATGACTTTTAATGCAAATGATGCACCTTTAATGTGAAAAAGAGATTTTAATGCAAAGGATGTTAATTTTGAGTGCAAAAGGAATGATTTTGATGCATGAAAATAGGCTTTAAGTGTAAAGGATGCACCTTTATGTATGAAAAATGGTATTTTAGTGAAAAGATGGCATTTTTGTGTATGAAGATACTATCTAAATTGCAGATAGACATCAGATTATAGCATGATGAGGGTTAAAATCAGATTACCAACTGGATAGATGAAGGTTCTGCAAACTGGCTTAAGTTGTCGCGTGACATAGGCTGCCTATGTCGCGTGACATACTTAGCCACTTTGCAGGGACCTTAACAACTGGGATTTACAGAGGTATCAAGGCACCAAATATGGCCAAGTTACTTCACTGATAGACCCCAAAAACATGTATATGATCATTTCAAGGGAGTATGGAAAGGTAAAAGCCAGATTACAAGTGAAAAGATGAAGTTTCTGCAAACTAGCCAATGTTGTCGCGTGACATAGGCTGCCTATGACATACTTAGCCACTTTGCAGAGACTTTACAGCTGGGATCTACAGAGGTAACAAGGCATTAATATAGCCAAGTTACTTCACAAATAGATCTCAGAGAGCAAGCATTTGAGTAATGAACACTTTAAGAGGGTGTGGATATGAGGGATCCACACTCATCCCGAGTGTTCATGCAAAAAACAATGTCAAACCGGAGTTTTTACATGAAATGATATGTAATCAGATGTGGATCTATGCAATATGAAGCTAAAGCATGCAACTTTAATCAAGATACATCATTATTAACACATTTAACAAGTGGATCTCACATTCAAAAGGATATAGAGAGAGGAAAAAGGGTAGAAAATCGTTACCCTTGAAGACCACGACTTCCTATATCATGTTAGATATAGGAGCCTTCAACAGCAACCTCCAGATCTGATGTCAAGCCTTGATTCCGTGAGAAACTTTGGTTCTTGATGTGTGTGGGAAGTGTGTGTGTGGATTGGTTGAATGGTGAGTGATTTTGGGAGGATTAATGTGTTTTGGGGGGGTATGTGAGGAGAGGCAATGCTTCTGGGCGTATTCCCTATAGAGGGGGACTGAGGGGTGGAAAAGGGGTATAAAGATATGATCTTTAATCAATGGCTTCCTCTTCTTCTTTGGATGGAGCTAGGTGGAAAGATTGATCTTGGGATCTTCAAGGAGGAGGGAGGTGGCTTCTTGGCCTTCTTCTTCACCTTCTTGGACTTCCAGCAGCTCTTGGGAGTGTATTTCACGTATTATGTGTGATGTTGTTGATATTGTTATTAAAAATGGGTAGAGGAGGGCTCTATTTATAGGCAGTCTGGATAAGGCCAATGAAGCCGTGCGGCCAGAGACCCTTGGCTAATGCAGCCGTGCGGCATTATCCCTTGTGACTCAGCATGTTTCTAGAACCATGCAAGGTGGCAAATTCTAGAACATTTCCTAATTAAGAAAAACGTGTTTCTTAATTAGGAAGCTTCCCCTTCAGCCCTTATTTGTTTTGGAACAGTTCCGGAATATTTCCGGAACACTAGGAAGGTCCGGGGAATTACCGGAAAACTTACCGAAATTGTCGAGAAATTTAACCGGAAGGCATGAGCCAGATTTGGGTACTTACAGAAGCCCCTCGGCAACGTCACTTGCAAGGCGAGTGGGGTTGTCGATAGAAAAGGATCCGATCTGGCGAATGCCGAGACGGATTGAGAGACCGAGGTGGTCGAGTGGCTGAACCTCTGGAAGGTTACCTACGTATCCCGAGTGGGAATCAAGCCAGGCCATAGTTTGGAATAGGGTCCGCTGAGGAATGGAGAAGAGAAACTGGTCTCTTGCTGGGGAAGTAGAAGAGAAAATGACCTAAGAGGTCAAGCAATTGATCCTACTGGGGATACGCTAGAAGTGACCAATGTGGTCGGATATCTAGACCTCTATGAGGGGCTATTTCATCACTGAGGAGTGACGAAGGAATAGGGTGACCAAAGTGGTCGGATGGCTGGACCTTTTATGAAAGGCTACCTACGTATTCCAGAGGAATCAAGCCTTGATCGTAGTTCAAGCTTTTACTGAGTCGAAATGTAATTCCTTCATCATGGAATAACGGAGATCGAAAGAGAGAGCGAAATGTTATTCCTTTATCTTGGAATAACTGAGATCGCAAGAGAGGTCGAAATGTTATTCCTTCACCCTGGAATAACGGAGATCGAAAGAGAGAGCGAAATGTTATTCCTTTATCTTGGAATAACTGAGATCGCGAGAGAGGTCGAAATGCTATTCCTTCATCTTGGAATAACGGAGATCGAAAGAGAGCGAAATGTTATTCCTTCATCTTGGAATAACGGAGATTGCGAGAAAGGTCGAAATGTTATTCCTTCACCTTGGAATAACGGAGATCGAAAGAGAGAGCGAAATGTTATTCCTTCATCTTGGAATAACGGAGATTGCGAGAAAGGTCGAAATGTTATTCCTTCACCTTGGAATAACGGAGATCGAAAGAGAGAGCGAAATTGTAAGTACCCAAATCTGGCTCATGCCTTCCGGTTAATTTTCCCGACATTTCGGTAAATTTCCCGGTAATTCCCCGGACTTTCCTAGTGTTCCGGAAATGTCCTGGAACAGTCCAAATTTAAATTAGGGCTGTAAGGAGCCTTCCTAATTAAGAAAACACGTTTTTCTTAATTAGGGGGAAGCTTCTAGAATGATGCCACCTTGCATGGTTCTAGAATGCTGAGTCACAGTGGATAAGACCGCACGGCCTCATTTGCAAAGAGCCTGCAGCCGCACGGCTTCATTAGCCTTATCCAGACTGCCTATAAATAGAGCCCTCCTCTACCCATTTCAACACACAACAACAACAACACCAACAATCACACACATACACTCCATAGCAGTCCAGACGTGAAGAAAAACCCTTGAAGGCTCAAGAAGGCGAAGAAGAAGCTCAAGAAGCCATCTCCCTCCTCCTTGAAGACCCAAGAAGAACCTCTCCTCCTAGCTCCGTCCGAAGAAGCGAAGGAAACGATTGGTAACCTCGCACGCCCTAACCTTGCATTTTAATTGATATACTTGCTCATTGCATTCATATATCTTGCTTGGGACTTGGCATTTATTCATAAAGATCATATCTTTATCACCCCTTTTCCCCTTTGCGTGCATTAAGACCTCATTTGTCATAAAAATGTAGTCTTTTTCATAAAGGTGCATCCTTTGCACCTAAAATCCCTATTTTCCAATAAAAATGTCATCTTTATGCATCATTTGCATATAAAGATCAAATCTTTTTTCAATGAAAACGCATCCTTTGCATCAAAACCCTTTTTTCAATGCATCATTTGCATAAAAATCAAATCTTTATGCATCATTTGCATAAAGATCATTTCTTTAAATCAAAAAGCATCATTTGCAACCTAAAAATGTCATCTTTTCATTAAAGAGTCATTTTTTTTATCATGCATTTCCCCTTTCCCCAACCTTGGAACGGACCGGTGTAAAAGTTCTCATCTTTGCATCGTTCCTTCCATTAAAGGTTCATGATTTCTTTAGGAAAATGATAACCTTGAACCCTATATCTCCGATTATCGCTTAAGAATGAGTATGAAGCCTCTATACGAGCTCGACCGTCTTAAAGCGTAGGATTGATGGGCTAAGGACATTCCTTCCTAAAGAACCTCATCTTTGACCCAAAAGAGAGTCATTCTCTCGATCTCGCAAGTCCCAAGGGTCCCGAGGCTTAAAAATGCGATGATCATAAGTCATAAGATGAGGACGGGATCATAATCCCAAATACATAAATTCCAAGGAATCGGCGACAACCAACAAATGGTTTGTACGTCCGGAAGATAACTTGGGACATTCCCCCCTTTATTTTCAAACACATGCACACAAAGAAAGCACGCAAGCAAACACGATTAATGAAATCTAGGGAGACTTGCTCCGGCAAGGCACTTTGGGTGAACGCCAAACGTTCTTCCCAAGGGGTAACTTAACCTCCGAACCCATAAAACCTTTTTTTCAAAGTTTTGAGGTAATCAAAATGGCGTGGCGACTCCGTTTTTCAAATTAAACCGGATGTCTTCAAACTCGCGTGAATTCCAATAAACAAAAATTTTGGGCACACATTCACAGTTTGGCGACTCCGCTGGGGATCATCCCAAAGGAGAAAAGCTTTATTTTCAAAACAAAAGTCGATACTTGGTATATAGGTGGACCCCACTTACCCTTCCTGTATCGCTCCCTAACCCGGGGCTTGGGATAACAAGGTGGTTTAACAATCCCACGTACCAGTATCCCTTTTTGAAAAAAAAATTTTTTTTTGAAAAAAATACAAAAAGCTTTTCCCTTTGAGCGGGTTAGACTCCCATCGCCGATTTCATTAATCGTGCTTGCTTTCTTTTACCATGCATTGCATCATTTGCATCTTGGAATCTGTGCATACTTTGAACGGGAAACAACCCGAAAAATAGCAAAAGGAGTGGAACCTGGAAAATTGATCCATGCAGTCGTACGGCTAATCCTCATAGGATTCTGACCATACGACCTCAGTGGCAATTCCACCAGGAAAAATCATGGTTAATGGCGGTCCTAGCGGCTTGGGGCTATTCGGCTCCATGGTGGCCCGGGGCTCCCGAGAAAATTTACGTGCTTATGTGTTGCATTTTCCCCGTCCCGAAAATCATTCCTTTAAAACACATTTATGAAAATCTCTGTTTTAACTCAAAAAGGAACAATTTTAGGAGACCGCACACTACGCGCACTGATATATCTGTACACTTTTGCACGCACGTCCTTCAAACCCGAGGGTGGTTCCAGTGCGATCACGGACAGACCTTACGATGCTCCGGGCGCGCACGGAATCATCCCAACCTCCCCATGGCGGCCGGTGTCGACCAATGCACGGTCCCGTGTCACACGTTTCAAAAATCCGTGACTTTTGGTTGGTTTTTGGTCTAGTCCGTGTCATATAGCCCAGCTTGCATACCCACGTAAAGGTCAAGCCTTAGCTCATAACGGAAACCAAGATTTTCGCTCAAGCGAAATTCTGCGAAATTCCGACAAGGAAAAACCGGTGGGATCTTGACTCAGACATTGACTATTGACCTTGACCCGCACGGAATGCGTAAAAGTCAAGACCAAGTCTTTGCCAAAATAAAAGATCTTTCGCTCAAGCGAAGCTCTGCCAAAATTCCGACAAGGAAAAATTGGCAAGATCTTGACCGGCATTGACTTCGATTCCGACTCGCGCACTGCGTATGCAACGAAGTTCAATGTGACCTTTGTGTCATCCGGCTTTGCCGCCCGACCCATGCCTATTATATTCTCGGACATTACCGAAAGTCAAAAACCGTCATTCGCTCAAGCGAAACTCTGTCAAAGATCCGTCAAGGCAGAGAGACGAGACTTTCCCGGTATTGCCTTGACTATAATCCGCATCGCTCGTGCGTTGAAAGGTCCTATGACCCGCTAGACCCGATAGGAGCGTTCTTTACTCTCGGTCGGTGGGATCCGCGTGCCCTATAGGACCCTCGCAGTGTCCACCACAGGAGGTCGAAATACGGGTGGAATACGAGGGGCTTATAGACGTAGTGACGGAACCCTGATCCGGGATCTAGAGTAGTTGTGAAAAAGAAGGGCGAACCCCTTTTCCAACCAAATAGATATTAATAAAAGACAACATTTTAAGTAAACTTGAAGATTCTAATTTGCATATTGCACGAGCCTTCGACTAAACACCTACCCCGAGTCTAAACCTTTCCTATCCCTTTCCCTTGCGAGAAAGAAGTGGGTGAGAACACCGGGTCGGCGACTTGTTAGCGCGAGAATCCTCGGACAGTTCGCAGAATCCTCGGTTTCATCGGTTCGAGAGTCGAATGACCGATTTGACCAGAAAACATCTTGGTTTGGGTAACCGAGATGACTAGGGAAGAAGAGCTAACCTTAGCCACGGAAAACAGTCGTAAGACCCATGAGGAACGGACAAGCCACGCTCATCGAAGCGCTTCGTCGTCATGGAGTTCAAATAGTGGTCGAGCCCAGCGGTTCCTTGGTGATGATAGAAGATGAGCCTCCGAAGCGGCCATCTCGGCTCCATCCACCTATAACCAATGCCCTCCTCCATCCTCATACGATCCCTTATCCGGGATTACCCCTCTTGATCCTTTCCAACATCTCGAAGCCATCGGGATCCCAACACCCTCACCTCCTCAAGTGAGACCTAGCTTTGTCCCCTACCAACGAGAAAGCAAACGCCTCGGCTATCCCGGTTACGCGGCCTCTGCATTACCCCATGGGATTCACTCCCTCTCCTCGGTATGGGCCATCCCGGGCATTCCCTAGGCCTCAAAATCAGCTCAATGACCCTCTCAATTCATGTCACGCCACGTGAGATCTTCCACCTCCAACTTTGCCCACAGGACCCCGGGAGGTTCCGTATCCTTTTTCCTACTTCGGAAATTATGAGCCTAATTCCTATGCCTCAGGCCGATCTCACGGGAACACGGGACTGGTCAAGTTTACACTTACTTCCCCTCCAAAGATCCCCAAGCCTTGGTACCGGCTACGGCTGTGCCACAGCTGTGTCCTTCCACCCAAGTCGAGATAAGCCTTCTCCGAATCGAGCAATCCTAAACCATCCCGACTCGACATGGCTTGGCTAAGGGAACAAGTTAGGTCCATGCAAGAGAAGTTTGGGGAAATAGACACCAAGAGGACGGCATACCGGATCACCGATCCCAACAAAGTTGTCCCTCTCCCTCCAAAATTCCGAATGCCGAGAAATTGAAAAGTTCAACGGCGCTGATTGTCCCCGGACTCACATTGAAAGCTACATTCTTGCCATGAGAGCCAAAGATTGTACACGGCAACAAATGGCCGATCATTTTCGGCTATCATTAAAAGGTTCGGCTCTTAGGTGGTTCTGCATGTGAAACCCAGAGGCCGAGCTACTTGGGACCGAGATCAAAGAAGCGTTCCTAGAAAAGTATAAAGCCAATTTGAATTGGGAAACCAGTAGGAATGACCTACGGGGTACCCTACAACGTTCGAGATGAGCCGGTAAGTGAATTCTACAAGAGATGGAATTGGAAGCTCGGTGAAATGATGACCCCACTCAATGAAGAGGAACAGATGGAGATCTTCCAATCTTGCACGAAACCTCAACTAAGAGTTCAAATTGGCAATTACTACTATCACGACCTTCGGGCAATGGTAAATGCCGGCACCAAGTTTGAGAATGCCTTCAATATGGCCCCGGCCACGAGGCGGCCAGTTCTTATCGCTAAAGCACCGGTGTCAAATGCCCCAGTCATAGTAAAAGGAAAAAGAAGTGATTGGCATTGTTAATTACATTCGAGAATGAGAAAGCGGGACGGAATGCGAGGCCAAGGCTGCGCAAAGCCAAAGCTCCCTTTCTATACCGGCGAAGATTTCGGGATGCCACTAGAAAAGGTCTTCGACGGTTTGGTAGCCCAAGGACTCATCGGACCTTTGGAAAGCGGAAACCCGAAACCCCGGTATCGAGAATGGACGAGACCAAACAACGTCGCTTTCACAATTATCATGGCCATAACACTAATGATTGCACCTATGAAGCTCCCGATCTCTCGCCTAGTTGAAGAAGGCAAGTTAGAACCACCTCGGGGTCCCAATGTGGTCAAGAATCCTCTTCCCGCCAAACCGAGTCAACATGATCGAGTTCGAAGGAACCAATGGAAACGGTTTTGGAAATCCGGCGGTCATAGATATCCACGAAATTCAATGTTCCTTATGCTTTGAATTACAAGGGAAATGGAAAGATACGATTAATGCATTGCCATGGAGGGACGGTTTGGACCCATAGTCGGAGCCGATTTCGTTAATGTTGTCGAGCTCGGCCTCTTTTCTACGACATCGAACCGGTAACCATGGTCAAGATTACGGAAGAAAGGCTCACTTATGAAGGCTGCGAGTTTGAAGTAAAACAAGCCATGTTAATGAAAGTCTCTCAGAACCCTTCATTACCCATGACGAGCATAATGTGTTTGTAATGGCTCTTACTACTCAAGAGGACCATTCCCAACCCCTGTTTGGGAAAAGGTAGAGAGAAGAGTGAACAAGCCGAGAAGACTTTTGGGATGAAGAGAGCCGTATCTCGGATGCAAAAGCACAACCGGTCCCTCTTGCCGGAGGTACAAATGGATGAAGTTAAGTTCGAAAGGAGATTCTGTCAAATCAGTAGAGTACTTCCTATGGAATTGGCATCGACAAAGGCAATAATGATCCGCGAGTGCACAATCAAATGACAACGCCGGCAAGGCTTGCTACTCCCGAGGGCAACGGCAAGAAGGAGTGAGATCCGGTCCAACCCTTGACAAGTCCCCCTCGAGTCAATAAGTAGTGTAGGGTCCAGAGTCGGTGTTGTCTATTCGGTTGAGTCGGGAATCTTCGAATTCCAGTCCTCGAAGTCATCCAAAGGCCTCACGCACGAGGATTATGAAAATGTAATCGATGTCATCTTTCCCCTTATCTTGAATGAAATGACAAATCTTTACGATTATCCTCTTATTGCCAACTTAACAAATGATAAATTAACTCAAAACTTAACAACGAGTTAATAATGAATCATTTGAACAAGATGCAAACACACTAAACGAACAATACATTAAAGAAATCTTTAAGCGGGTTTCGAAAAAGAGGAAAACCGGGCCCAAGGCCGCCGAGGAGGTTTTGATAAGTGTGAACTTGGGTACTATTGAGGAACCTAAAGAGACACGAGATTGGAAGCTTCTTCCGGGGGGTTGAAAGGGACAGATTGATTGAGTTTGCTTTCGGAGAATACGTCGACGTGTTTGCATGGTCATACAAAGATATGCCGGGGCTAGACAGGTTCGATAGTAGAGCACGAATCCCTCTAGCACCGGATGCCAAGCCGGTAAAGCAAAAGCGAGAAAGATCAAGCCGGAATGGTCTCTACGGGTCAAAGAAGAAATTGAGAAGCTACTGCGGGTAGGATTCATCGAGTTATTGAATACGGCATGGTTGTCCAACATCGTGGCCGTAACCAAGGCCAATGGGAAGGTGCGGCTGCTTTGTGTGGATTTCCGAGATGCGAACAAGGCCGGCCCAAAGACGACTACCCTACGCCAAACATAGACATCTGGTGGACTCCACTTTGCCAACTACGAAGTCAAATCCTTCGTTGATGGTTTTGCGAGCTACAACCGGATCAAAATGGCCGAGGAAGACCAAGAAAAGACGGCCTTCACCACACCATGGGAACCTCTTTGTTATACGGTAATGCCATTCGGGCTCAAGAATGCCGGGGCTACTTACTAAAGGGCGGCGACCGCGCTTTTTCATGACATGATCCACAAGGAGATTGAGGTCTACGTAGATGACATGATAATTCACTCCAAAGGAGAAGGTGGGCGACACTTTGTTGACCTACGAAAATTCTTTGAGAGGTTGAGACAACATTCCATGAGATTAAACCACGCCAAATGCACCTTCGGAGTGACAAGGGGAAAAGTGCTCGGGTACATGGTCACGGAGCGAGGTATAGAAGTTGACCCCGAAAGATCAAAGCTATCATGGATATGAGGCCACCTCGAAACCCGGACGAAGTCAAAAGCTTCATGGGAAAATTGCGGTACATCGGCCGTTTTGTCAATCGGTTGACCACTATGTGCGAGCCCATCTTCAAGCTCATGAAGAAGAATGTGGACACGAGAATGGACCGAAGAATGCCAAGACGCTTTTGACCAGATCAAGGCATACTTAGTGCATCCCCGGTACTATGCCCCCACATAGACGAAGCCTCTTACGCTCTATCTAGCATCCTGAACACGGCGGTTGGGGCTATGCTTGCTCAAGAGAAGAAAGACTCTCGGGTAGAGAATGCCATTTACTTTGTCGGCGGAAGCTACAAGGGAGTGAGCTCAATTACTCGGCGTGTGAAAAGACACTGTGCGGGGCGAGTGCAGGTGAGTCGGCAAGTTGAAGCATTATATGCGAAGCCCACCACTGTGAACTTGGTCTCGAAAATGGACCCCATCAAGTACATCTTTGACAAGCCTTCCCTATCGATGCGTCTAGCGAAGTGGTCCTTCTTCTTGGCGAGAATACGACATCAACTATGTGACCCGAGAAAGGCCATCGAGGTCAAGCATTGTCGGATCACCTAGCGAATTTCCCCGGTAATGAAGACGAGAGGGCTGAACCCCAATTTCCGAGATGAAGGGATCTTTGCGGTTGAGCACGAAAATAGATGGCAATTGTTCTTTGACGGAGCCGCTAACAAAAGAGGAAATGGTGTAGGAATGCTATTGGTCGATCCGAAAGATGAGCATACCCCATAGCCCTCAAGTTGAACTTTCTGCCACGAACAATGTCGCCGAGTATGAAGCTTTGCATTCTTTGGTTTGGAGGCCGCCTTAGAAAGAAATGTCAAGGAGCTCGAAGTTTACGGAGACTCGGCCACGATCATCAACCAAATCTCCAACAAGTGGAAGGCTGTAGACCCTAATCTGCAACGGTATCATGCCCATATGGAGGAGTTGGTGGGACGGTTCAGAAGTGACTTTCCACTACTTGCCGAGGAAAAGAGCAGTTCGCGAGATGCTCTAGCTACTCTAGCCTCATTGGTAGAGATCCACAGGAAAAGCCATAAAGCCCTTGAGTGGGTAGAAGAGAAGCCCCGACTTTACGTTTGTGAAGTGGACCTAGGACCGAGCCTATAAAGGAACCTTGGTACAATCAGTTACCAATTCCTCAAAGACGGAGAGTCGGCTTTCGAGAGACGAAGAAGGTAGACCAAAAGAAGGAGTCGAGCCAAAAGCTTGCAAGCCACGAAAGGTTGGCTTCTCGGTACGTCATTCTAGGAGGCAACCTATACAAGAAGCGGTATCAAGGACCACTCCTCTTATGTGTCACTCAAGAAAGAGCCGGAGAGTTGATGGAGAAGTCCACAATGGTCCCTGCGGTCCTCACATGAATGCGAGCCACGATGCAAGTAATCCTCGAGAATGGGTTACTCTGGATCTCCATGAAAACGGTTTGCGTTCGGCACGTCCGAACTGCGACAAATGCCGGCGGTTTGCCAACCTCAACCATCTCCCACCTCATGACACATCTTGCATGACGACTCCTTGGCCGTTTGCAACTTGGGGCATTGACGTGATAGGGAAAATATCCGGCGAGGAAGCAATGGGCACGAGTTCGTGTTGGTGGCCATTGACTACTTCACCAAGTGGGTAGAGGCCAAGTCCTACAAGGTCTTCACTTCCGAGAAAAGTGGCCCGGTTCATCAAAGAAAACATAATGTGCGAGATATGGGGTGCCCAGCGAGATCATTTCGATAATGGGTCACACTTCGAAGGAGGCTGCGATAGGCTATTTGTCGAGTCGAGTTACTCGCCACAAGTCGTCCCCGTACTGAGACCTCAAACCAATGGAGCCGTGGAAGGCTGCTAATAAGACACTCGAGCGAATCATCAGGAAGATGGCCACCCGTGGTCGTGATTGGCCCGAAAAGCTGCACCTAGCACTGCGGGGCTACGAACGTCTGTCGAACGGCCACGGGAGAAACTCCTTTTGCCCTAACTTACGGGATGGAAGCGGTGTTACCGGTGGAGTTGGAAATCCCGTCATTAAGGGTCCTCTGGAAAACAGTGTCAATGAAGTGGAATGGTTGCGCGGCCGGCATGATGAATTAGCCACGCTTGACGAGAGAAGGCTAAAAGCCATGGAACACACCCGAGCCTACCGAGGCGAATGGCGAGCGTTTGATAAAAGGTCGAGGCCGGAGACATCAAAGAGGCGACTTGGTGCTGAAAGTAAAGCCCCTACCGAGACAACCCCACAGGAAAATGGGAACCCGTCTGGATCGGCCCTTATGTGGTGCGAGAAAATGCGTCGGGAGGAGCAATGAAGCTTGCGAGACTTGGATGGCAATCCCTTTGTTCACCCGGTCAACGGTGATAAACTCAGAAGATACTATGTCGATAAAAAAAAATATAATAAAAAAATATAAAAAAAAAAAAAAAAAGAAAAAAAGTGCAAAAAGAGTAATGCCCGGCTAGGCTGAAGACCCCAAAAAGGGCGGTCTAGGCAAAAGACAGGGCTGCACATATAAAAAAAAAAAGAAGAAAGAAAAAAAGAAAGGAAAAAAAAAAATATCTTAGTGCAAAAAGAGTAATGCCCAGCTAGGCTGAAAACCCCAAAAAGGGCGGTCTAGGCAAAAGACAGGGCTGCACATAAATTTTTTTTTTTTTAGTTCACCAGAATGAACTACGAAGACCTGAGCCCCTTAGCCTTTCTTGTAAAAGGGGAACGTAGGCAGCCATATATGGTTCGGTTTAAACAATAAAAAAGACGATTAAGTTTCCATGAAATGTGTCCTAAACAATAAAAAAAGGACAATCAAGCTTCCATGAAGTGCGTCCTAAAAAAAAAAATAGTAAAGGGTATTTCAGTTTTCATAAAACGGGTCCCAATCAATAAAGACATTTGAATTTCCATGAAATGTGTCTTGATTAATTTTTTAAAATAATATTTCTTGTTCATTACAAGTTAAAAACTTCTTGATGAGTTCAAGCACGGTCTACCTCTTAACTCTGCTAACTTTGCTAAAAGATCTAAAATACAACAAAATGCCTAAATAAACTAATGTGTTTGCAAATGGCAATAAGAGGATCTTGAGAAAAGACTTGTCGGTCGTCATTATTTGAGTCTTCTTCAGTCTTCTTCCCTTTTCCTCGGCCTCGTCGAGTCTTCTTCCTTTTCTTCTCAATAATGTCGGTATCCCTCATCCCGACCTCTGGTATCCTCACTGGAGCCTCTACCAACCCCGTGTCAATGAGCGCTCTCTCTATACGAGCACGAGTCCGCACCTCCTCCCTCGAGCCTCGGTCGAAGGAGCGACCTCGGACAACCTCTGGTACCGAGCCTCCATATCACGACCAAGTCACACGATTGGTTATGGCAACTCGCCTTAGCCTCGGTCTCCCTCGAGTCCTACTCGAGTCACGGTCGGCTCCCAATAAAGCTCGACGTCTATCCTCCAAGATAACTTTGAGTCGCTCCCATCTCCCTCTCGTACCGGTCCAAGTAGACGGTGGTCAAGATGGTACTCTTCACTGCTCTGAAGATAGCCACAGGTGGGAAGCGGTATGTGTCCAAGCCCTCGAGAAGAAAGAGAAGGCATTTGGATCTCTCATGTCCAATGACACCACCTCCATGGTCCGGATGTCCTCCCAATCACTCAATGGCTCTGTAAAGCCCCAAGCTGCTGGATACCAAGCGGGGTATGTAGAAGGATGACCGGCGAGAATCTGGAACCCTCACGACATAAGACTCTGAAATATCCTCACAGTGCAACCTCCAATGTGGTATCCACCAACGGATGTCCGAAGTGGATAGCCTAGCCATCATCGGCTCCCGGCTACCACTGTTCTGTTGCCTAGGTGCACCTCTCAGAAATCACCCAAGGACACCGAGTCGGCAAAGCCCCGAGGCAAAACCCGAGCCTCTCCTGCGGCCACAAAGTCAACATAGCCGGACTCCCGGACCTCATGAAACGGTCTCCCGAGCCATCCTGTCGATCCCATGAAGTGTCTCTCCCAAAACCGGCGGGACAATATCCTTCCCGGCCACTGCGAGTCTCGACCATGTCCAAGAGACCACTATGACAGAATCCCCACGGACTCGGCGGTGAACAAAATAGAGAATACGCGAGAGAATGAAAGCATCCATAGCCACCGTGGTCGCAGCCATATACGGAGACCCAAACACCGGGATATCAGAAAGGTCAATCCTATCCAGGGCTACCATCATCCTCTCAGCCTCTCCTAAAGGAATCTGCAGAAAAGATGCAAGCTTTACCGCCACTGGCACGTCTCCGATCAGCGGAATAGATATAGCCTCAATCTCAGGACCCCCAATCAAGGCTCACGAAGTCTTCGTGCGTTGGGACAATTTCGTTGTAAGAGAAACTTGATAAACATGTCTCCGGACATCCCGAACTTTCTTTGCGGCTCTCGAGATCCCAATCGGGCGGGAGATCCCTCAAATGCCATAAAGACTTGATCTTGAAGGAAGAATCAAGCAGCCCCTTGTGATTTTGGAAGTTATATCTCGCCCAAGATTGAAGACCGGATAGAAAATGGTCTCGTCTCCCCCTTTGCAATCTAACGGGATTCTCCATCGCAAAATGATCAAAGATGGTGCTTTTAGGTCCAAAATATGCTGCAGGAACAATTGGGACAAGTCTAGAGTGAAAATGAAATGAAATGGCCAAGCCTTGCTTTTATTCGAGAAAATAACCGGTTCGAGACAGGCTGTAAGCCGCACGGCTTCATTTGCCCTCAAGGCCATGCCGCACGGCTACATTAGCCCTCTGCGAGAAAAAAATTCTGCGGCAACCAAAGATTGCTGCCCAAGGGAGTTTTCACCCCACTTTTCAACCAAAACCTGTATAAAAACATATCCAGAGCCATTCAAGCATTTATACACCATTATAAATCATTTTGGCCCATTTTCAGCCCCAATTCCAAGCAAAAAAGTCGCCCCAAGGCTCAGATAATATGCAAATTGAAAAAGCATGAATTAGAAAAGCAATTAAAACATAAATACAATGTTTTCGCCCCATCGGCGCCCAAATAAAGCAAAAAATAAACAAAGTGTGCATAAAAATTGTTCATTGTTTGTTTTTGTTCCAAGTCTATTCTAGAGACCTCCTAGGCCTCCGATTCTTCTTCCTCCTCATCGCTACTCAGCTCATAAATGCTAGCCTCCCTCATCAAGTCCTCACAGTCGCTCACATCGGATAGATGGACATTATCGTGCCCATACTCGGCCAGTTTGCTCCCGAGAATGTCGGCGTTGGGTCCCCGCCCGAGGCATAGCCTTTGGAAGAGTACTCAGAGGCCGATGAGGTAGACGTTGTGCCCCAGACGTGCCGTCTCTTGCGCCCGAGGCTCCTGTGCATCCATTGCCGCCTTCGAAGCGCGAGCCCGGCTTCCTCGAAGAGACCGGCACATGTCCTTCCAGCCCACATCTGCACTGACCGGCCTATCGTAAGTGCGAGTTTGGAACACGAGAAAAAAAAAAAAAAAAAAAAAAGAAAAATCTCGAAAATCTCGAGAAAATAGCAAAAAGCGAGAAAATGCGAAAGCTAAAAGGGAATAAGACCCTAAGAGTACACTTACGGTGCTATCGGGCGGCAAGGTATCTTTGGGGCTCCCTAGCATCGGGGACGGTATCCTCATCCTCCTCGGCACTCCATGGACCACGTAGGACAAATGTGCGGGAGGGATCGGCGGAGTCGATAGGCTCATCCTCCCATATCCAGAGTGACCGCCGGCTTCACTAGCTTCGTGGCGTCCTCGGGCGTTGCTCCACAAACACGGCGTAGGGGGTGTCCATGTCGAAGTACTCCTCCGCGGCCACGCACACTGGTACCTAGCAATCTCATCCGCCGGCCGGTCCACAGGCTGCGGCATCCGTCTTTGGAGGGTCGGAAGGAGTAATGGCATCTAGTGGGGGAACATGACCATCTTGCCTCGAGAAGCGGTCCCCGGATAAATGACATCACATGTCGGCCACTGTGAGCCACCTCCTGCGCCTCGTCACCTCTATAGCATCTCCCGGCCAAGATCTCTGGATACGCCCCAGGGGAAGAAGTCCACTCCATCGTGCCCATCCTGTTGATGACCGGCCTCACCATTTTGTAGTCGAAGGTAATCCGGGTCTTCCCAGTGAATTTATCTCTCGCATCTCCCCTCCCGGCGAACCATAGCGGGGAAGATGGTGACATCACTCTGCTTGGTTCCCGAGGGAAGAACCCGATCACCTCGCAAAACCAGGCTGCATGTTCAAAACATCAAAAGGTCATTTTCTCTCTCATAAAAGTCTCAAGACAGGAAAAGAAAAGAAAAAAAAGGAGACTACCTCAAGGGCAAAAGAAAAGCGAGTCCATGGAAGCGGCTTTGTTCCATTGTACATGTCCAACGAGAAGTAGAGCTCCGCCAATCCGGCCTCTCCCCAAGAGACCGTCCCAATCCCATCAACATCCTCCAGAGAGTCGAGGAGGCAAGTCATAGCTATCGTCCCGAGAATTAGCAAAAATGGTGGTGATAGCATCAACCATATGAATGCTCTAGCAGTGGCTGGGCGATCCACATCATTAGCGACAAAATTCTGCATGGAAGTACGGGCGCCACCTCGACATTCCGTGTCTCCATCCCGGCCCCTTCGGAATCGGCTCAAACCCGACCAAAGCACAGAAACTCCTCGGCTGTAATATGGTCCCTCAAGTCACGGGCCTCCGGTGAGCTGTAAGCCCGTAATAGCGGTGAAATCGGCGAGTCAGCGTCGGCTCTCCCGGCTCGGGTGAAAGCTATGTGTCTTGTCCCACGAGAACTCGAAAGGGCTGGACCAAGCCCTTGCTCTTAGAGGTGATGTGGACACCCCTGCCGATAGCCTCTACAAATGCATCCAAGCCGGTAGCCCTCACCTTGCTTGGGATTTGCCCCATCCTTCTCAAAATGCGGCATCCTCTGCCAAAGCTTGACCGCTATCTCCGACGGTCCTCTAGACTTGTTCTCCTGTAGACAAGCACATCAAAAGAAGCGTCAGTCCTTCATATCATTTCAAAAGCATGCATATGTTCAAAAGTGCACATATTTTCAAAAGAAAAGCATTCATAAAAGTTTTTCTAGCATTATTTGCATCAAAAACGTGTCTTTCATCACTTGAGACGCGTCATTGCTTTCCTAAAGCACAAAATCACAATTTTTTGCACATAAGCATTATTTTTCAAAAAAAAAAAAAATGGCATGCATGAATCATTTTCATCTTCCAAAATCATGTTTTCTCATTGAAAATCAGAATTTTGACCTAGCTCTAGCACAAGGCAAGAACTCCGTCTCATATTTTGAAAAAAAATTCTTATTTCATTTTGCGAGAAAAAAGTGAGTCATTCTCATAATTTCTGTCAAACAAATTGCACATGCATATTCTTAGCCTCATAGGTTGTTCATGCATCTCAAAATCATTCAAAGAATCATTCAAAATCCTATAATTCGGGTCAAGCCCTAAATCATTCAAAAATCAAGCAAAATCATCGGATTTGAGCAAAATGAGAATGCTTACCCCAACTGATCGCGGGTTCGTTGATTTGTGCTCCCTTCTCCCCGGATAAAGCTCCGATGGAGGCGTAAGGAAGTCATACTTCCTCTCCGTCCTCACGAGCTCCTTCCTCCTCCTTCTCGCGGCCGCCGAGATGTTTCTCCTCGCTTGCCTTGGTATGGGATTGCCCTCCGGATCCATTTCAAATCAAAGGGAAGCAAAAGGGGTTGAAGAATTTCGAAAATTCTCTCTCTCTTCTCTCTCTCGGCTGAAGTGGGCGGCAATAGTGCCAGTCCCGTTCAAAACCTGATTTTAAATAATCTGGAAACGGGCTTCTAGCCGTACGGCTTCTTTTCTCCATCTCATGCGGGCGGCCTCATTCGCTACGGCGAAATTACAATCCGCCCTGGACCTTCCACTTGGGCATGCAATTTCCGTTATCTTTTAACCAAGATAACATCTTTTCAGAAAATATCCCTTGTCTCTGAAGCAATCAAGCTCTATTCCCAGTCACCTCCGTTAATTCCGTTATAACGGGATAACACTAGGTGACAACCTCCGAATTGTCAGAACTCTAAACTTGTGCTACCTCTATCCGCGAATAGTGACGTATGCCCAAGTCATTCCAACTTGTGCTACCTCTATCCGCGAATAGTGACGTATGCCCAAGTCATTCCAACTTGTGCTACCTCTATCCGCGAATAGTGACGTATGCCCAAGTCATTCCAACTTGTGCTACCTCTATCCGTGAATAGTGACGTATGCCCAAGTCATTCCAACTTGTGCTACCTCTATCCGTGAATAGTGACGTATGCCCAAGTCATTCCAACTTGTGCTACCTCTATCCGCGAATAGTGACGTATGCCCAAGTCATTTCAACTTGTGCTACCTCTATCCGCGAATAGTGACGTATGCCCAAGTCATTCCAACTTGTGCTACCTCTATCCGCGAATAGTGACGTATGCCCAAGTCATTACAACTTGTGATACCTCTATCCGCGAATAGTGACGTACGCTCAAGTTTCCCAACTTAAGTTACCTCTATCCCCGTCATAAAGAGATAGTGCCGTAAGCTCTAGCTTCCTCAGGTGACAGCCTCCGAATTGTCAAAATCTCAAGGATCCTAGACATCGTTCCTAACTATCTAGTGATGCTTGAACTACGATCAAGGCTTGATTCCTCCGGGATACGTAGGTAGCCTTTTATAAAAGGTCCAGCCATTCGACCACTTTGGTCACCCTGTTTCTTTGTCACTCCTCAGTGATAAAGCGCCCCCTCATAGAAGTTCAGATATCCGACCACCTGGGTCACTCCTAGCATGTCCCCAGTAGGATCAATTGCTTGACCTCCTAGGTCATTTTCTCTTCTATATACCAAGCAAGAGACCAGTTTCTCTTCTTCCTCCCCCAGCGGATCCTAATTCCGAACTACGGCCTGGCTTGATTCCTCCGGGATACGTAGGTAGCCTTCCAAAAGGTTCAGCCACTCGACCACCTTGGTCTCCCAATCCGTCTCGGCATTCGCCAGATCGGATCCTTTTCTATCGACAACCCCACTCGCCTTGCAAGTGACGTTGCCGAGGGCTTCTGTAAGTACCCAAATCGGCTCATGCCTTAGGTTAATTTTCCCGACATTTCGGTAAATTTCCGGTAATTCCCGGACTTTCCTAGTGTTCCGGAAATGTCTGGAACAGTCCAAATTTAAATTAGGGCTGTAAGGAGCCTTCTAATTAAGAAAACACGTTTTCTTAATTAGGGGAAGCTTCTAGAATGATGCCACCTTGCATGGTTCTAGAATCTTTGAGTCATGATGGATAAGACCGCACGGCCTCATTTGCAAAGAGCCTGCAGCCGCACGGCTTCATTAGCCTTATCCAGACTGCCTATAAATAGAGCCCTCCTCTACCCATTTCAACACACAACAACAACAACACCAACAATCACACACATACACTCCATAGCAGTCCAGACGTGAAGAAAAACCCTTGAAGGCTCAAGAAGGCGAAGAAGAAGCTCAAGAAGCCATCTCCCTCCTCCTTGAAGACCCAAGAAGAACCTCTCCTCCTAGCTCCGTCCGAAGAAGCGAAGGAAACGATTGGTAACCTCGCACGCCCTAACCTTGCATTTTAATTGATATACTTGCTCATTGCATTCATATATCTTGCTTGGGACTTGGCATTTATTCATAAAGATCATATCTTTATCACCCCTTTTCCCCTTTGCATGCATTAAGACCTCATTTGTCATAAAAATGTAGTCTTTTTCATAAAGGTGCATCCTTTGCACCTAAAATCCCTATTTTCCAATAAAAATGTCATCTTTATGCATCATTTGCATATAAAGATCAAATCTTTTTTCAATGAAAACGCATACTTTGCATCAAAACCCTTTTTTCAATGCATCATTTGCATAAAAATCAAATCTTTATGCATCATTTGCATAAAGATCATTTCTTTAAATCAAAAAGCATCATTTGCAACCTAAAAATGTCATCTTTTCATTAAAGAGTCATTTTTTTTATCATGCATTTCCCCTTTCCCCAACCTTGGAACGGACCGGTGTAAAAGTTCTCATCTTTGCATCGTTCCTTCCATTAAAGGTTCATGATTTCTTTAGGAAAATGATAACCTTGAACCCTATATCTCCGATTATCGCTTAAGAATGAGTATGAAGCCTCTATACGAGCTCGACCGTCTTAAAGCGTAGGATTGATGGGCTAAGGACATTCCTTCCTAAAGAACCTCATCTTTGACCCAAAAGAGAGTCATTCTCTCGATCTCGCAAGTCCCAAGGGTCCCGAGGCTTAAAAATGCGATGATCATAAGTCATAAGATGAGGACGGGATCATAATCCCAAATACATAAATTCCAAGGAATCCCGAGCGACAACCAACAAATGGTTTGTACGTCCGGAAGATAACTTGGGACATTCCCCCCTTTTATTTTCAAACACATGCACACAAAGAAAGCACGCAAGCAAACACGATTAATGAAATCTAGGGAGACTTGCTCCGGCAAGGCACTTTGGGTGAACGCCAAACGTTCTTCCCAAGGGGTAACTTAACCTCCGAACCCATAAAACCTTTTTTTCAAAGTTTTGAGGTAATCAAAATGGCGTGGCGACTCCGTTTTTCAAATTAAACCGGATGTCTTCAAACTCGCGTGAATTCCAATAAACAAAAATTTTGGGCACACATTCACAGAAATGTTATTCCTTTATCTTGGAATAACTGAGATCGCGAGAGAGGTCGAAATGTTATTCCTTCATCTTGGAATAACGGAGATCGAAAGAGAGAGCGAAATGTTATTCCTTTATCTTGGAATAACGGAGATCGCGAGAAAGGTCGAAATGTTATTCCTTCACCTTGGAATAACGGAGATCGAAAGAGAGAGCGAAATGTTATTCCTTCACCTTGGAATAACGGAGATCGCGAGAAAGGTCGAAATGTTATTCCTTCACCTTGGAATAACAGAGATCGAAAGAGAGCGAAATGTTATTCCTTCACCTTGGAATAACGGAGATCGCGAAAAAGGTCGAAATGTTATTCCTTCACCTTGGAATAACGGAGATCGAAAGAGAGCGAAATGTTATTCCTTCACCTTGGAATAACTGAGATCGCGAAAAAGGTCGAAATGTTATTCCTTCACCTTGGAATAACGGAGATCGAAAGAGAGCGAAATGTTAATCCTTCATCTTGGAATAACTGAGATCGCGAGAGAGGTCGAAATGTTATTCCTTCACCTTGGAATAACGGAGATCGAAGGAGAGCGAAATGTTATTCCTTCACCTTGGAATAACGGAGATCGCGAAAAAGGTCGAAATGTTATTCCTTCACCTTGGAATAACGGAGATCGAAAGAGAGCGAAATGTTATTCCTTCACCTTGGAATAACGGAGATCGCGAAAAAGGTCGAAATGTTATTCCTTCACCTTGGAATAACGGAGATCGAAAAAGAGCGAAATTTTATTCCTTTAATCTGGAATAACGGAGATCGCGAAAAAGAATGGATTTTGTAAAGAAGTGGAAAGGACTCAATAATTTTTGTAAAGAAAAGTGGGACGTACCCGATAATTTTTCATAAATAAAGTGGGATGTACCCTGATCATTTTTGTAAAGAAACGGGACGTACCCGATCATTTTTGTAAAGAAACGGGACGTACCCAGTCATTTTTGTTAAAAAAAGGTGGGACGTACCCATAATTTTTGTAAAAGAAAGTGGGACGTACCCATAATTTTTTGTAAAGAAAGTGGGACGTACCCGATAATTTTGTAAAGAAAGTGGGACGTACCCGATAATTTTGTAAAGCAACGGGACGTACCCGATCGTTTTTTGTAAAGAAGATAACTTTTGTAAAGAAATGGGACGTACCCGATAATTTTTGTAAAGAAATGGGACGTACCCGATAATAATGATTTTTTTTTAAAGAAAGTTTTTCTAATTATGTTGAGAAATGGAATTGAGAATCCTAGGGACAAAATAATAAAATGAACCACAGGGGTAAATTTGTAAAATAGGCCACAGGGCATTACGTCACTAACGAGGAGACAGGGGTAACTAAAGTTTGGAAAAACTCGAGCATACTTCTCAATCTATGATAGAGGTAGCTAAAGTTGGATTTTTAACAATTAGGAAACTGTCGCCTGGCGTTATCTCATTATAAAGGAAATAACGAAGGCGCTTTTTTGGGAGAAAATGTTATCATTAGCAATTGGCACGTTACTTGAGCCTAGGGGTGATTTTTCTTGGAAACAAAGGTAGGGACTGGGTCTTGATGTACATATGGAATGTGTTTGGGAATTGTTTAAGACGGGTTTCAAGCAGGTGGGGTCGTATCACTTGAGTGCGGACTGAACTGCTGTTGTTGCTGAGATGTTGTCAACGTGGACTAGAATTCCTTCTTGGGCTGAGACTGGGTTTAAACCTCGGGTCTTGATTAAGGTCCTTTTCTTAAACTCTGGCGCTTGAAGCTGATGCTGACAGGCTTTTATAACCAAAGCAGATGTTGAAGTGACCAAACCTCTCTTCTAGGGATGGATGTGACTTATCGGAGCCCCGGTCTGAGGAAAAAACTTTCTGCAAAGCCCCATGTCTTACTAAAGCAAGGAAAGATCCTTCCATTTGGAAAAGCCCCGGTTGAATGAACTGAGTAGGCGAAGTGACTTGGCGAAGCCCCAGTCTGGTGACCTAGCAAAAATCCCAATCTGATTGGTACTGCGAACGTGATCTTGGGGTTAATCTGACCAAGACTGAATCCATCTAGGGACCTAGTGAAGAACTCGATGCGAACCCCAAAAATGGCTAAAGAAGCCCCAGTTTAAAGGAATGGCTTGGCAAAGACTCAACTTTGAAGTGTTCCAAGGCAGCCCTAATGCGAATTGTAGCAGAAGAGGGAAAACCTATCCTTTTTTCTTCTTTTTTTTTTTTTTTAGTCAATCAGTCAACCTTAAGAAGATGTGAAAGAAAAGATTTTAGAAATGTATACATGCAGGGGCATATTTTTTCGAAAGGTGGGAATAAATCCTGATTTTATGTTATTTTGATGGCCTTATTTGATGTAGGCACAAAAACTCGCTTTGGGTCTGACTCTTTTGAGAGAGTATAAGCGTAGAAAGGTTGGTAAAAGTGTATGGAAGCCCCTGCTGATAGGAAATCAGTGTTTAGCACTATCTTTCCTAAGATGTAGAAAAGGAAGACTTGTCAAGACATCTGAAAACTTGTTTTATTTACAATGATCACAAGATTGCTTAAAACCCTTTATTAATGTTCGGGTTATTCGACCACTAATCTCGATATGAAAAAACATTCTTATTAGTCATGAGGAGAAAGTCAACCAATGTCACGGATCAAGGTTGGCTGGTGTGAAAGAAAGGTTTGTGTATAGGGAGGTCATTGATGAGACCGGGTTTTCGGGATTTGACTGTTTTTTATGGGAAAGGTCATTTGATAAGACCGGGTTTTTGGGAATTTGTATATACTTATGACCGGACCATTGCTGGTTGCCTACGTTCCCCTCATTGTGAGGAGCTCAGGTCGCCGTAGTTCGGCCTTGGTCGGACTGTATTTGGCTTTGGGAAATGGGATTTGTGGTTCCTTTAGTGAAAAGGCTCGGATGAAAAGGTTGGATGATGAGGCATGAGCCTCGGGATGATTCCTTGACCAAGTCATTCTTGGACGGCTGCTTCTGATTGCTTCCTCTTTCATTGGGGGAGAAAGAATTCGTACGTGCCTGCAGGCTTATGAAATGCTTCTGGCTTTGCTTCAACTGCCCCATTGTTATTGACAACTTTCATTCTCTGTGCTTTGATTTTGCCTGTCCGTCAAGCTTTTGATTGGCGGTGCTGGGTCCTTGGCCTCATTTTTTTTTCTTTTATTTTTTTATGTACAATCCTGTTTTTTGTCTAGACTGCCCCTTTTTTTTGGGATTTTCAGCCTAGCTGGATATTACTCTTTTTGCACTAAGATCTTTTTCTTCTTTTTTTTTATGTGCAACCCTGTTTTTTGCCTAGACTGCCCTTTTTTTGGGATTTTTAGCCTAGCTGGGTATTACTCTTTTTGCACTGCATTTTTTTATATATATATTTTTTATTATTTTCTGAAGCACTTGAGGGCCAAGGCGAGCCTCTGCTTGAATTTTCTTTGACATCCTTGAGGTCGAAGGCAGGCTCCTAGGTCGTTTTCGACATGGGGTCAATCTTTCGAAGCTGAGTGGCCTTTTGTTGTCCCTTGATGTTGCTGCCGTCGTTGACTTGGTCAAAATGAAGGTGGAGGCATGATTGGGAAAGTGTATGGCTTCATGGAGGCCTTTTGTGGGGTAAGGAAAGTGTATGGCTTAATGGCATTAGTTGACTTTCTCACACCGATTAATCAGAATGTTAATTATTTCAAGAGATTATTCGTTGAGCAATGCAAATGATCATATAAAATAAAACCATTTCATTAAATGTAATGTAGGTGTGCAAATAATGTCTTAAGTCTAGCAAGAAAAGAAGAAGACTCTTTAATAGAAAATTAAAGATTGATTACAATGTCCGTAGAGGACTTGATTGAAAGAGAAAAGTACTAGAACCTACGAAGGTTGACTGAGAGACTATTTTTCTCTTCTTTTTTTTTTTTTTTCTAATCTTGCTTAAGGATAGGTAGACCCTAGTCTAGCTACTCTTATTGTCGGACCACATTTCTACCCTTGACATTGGAAGTAAATTCTTGATGCTCTTTGATCCGAACCTTGGTCATTGACTTGGTCACCATTACGAGCAGTATGTCAGTTTTGGTCCATTGGGGCGCTCAAGCTTGCCTGCTTCGATTAACCCTTGGACCGCTCTCTTCAAGGCTATACAGTTGTCGGTTGTGTGGCCATAATGACTATGGAAGGTGCAATGCTCATTCATGTCGAGGAGTGTATTTGAGCTCTTTGGATGGTAGTCTCTAAGGGGCTCCAGGAGGCCTAGCTTTACTAAAGCCTTGAAGATTAAGCCCATGGGTATCCCAAAATCATCAAAATGTTCTCGTTGTCTTGGAGGACCACTATTTATTGGTACCTTCTTGATGTCGTCCATTGTACACAATGCCTTCTTTCCTTTACCAGATGTTGTGGCCGTGTTGGAAGGGTAAGGTCTATAGCGGCGAGACATTTTCAGACCAGGAGTGCTTCCCCGTGCACGAACCCTTTTTATGTAATCATCAATGTAAGCGTCAAGATTCGACTCCTTTGTGTCAGATGCGTGAGATTGGTAGGGTGAGATGGCTTGAGTCGAGCGATTGTCGACACTTTCGCTGCTAGGCTTTTCCTGTATTTTCTTAATTGGCTCTACCAATATTCCTTCGAACGAGTCAATAGGAGCATTAGGACCACACGACCCCACCACAAGATTGGCATCAGCAAATGAAACCACAGTAGGAAGTACCCTGGTGGGAGAGATGACAGTCTGAGCATTCAAAGCGTGACCGTGACCGTAACCTTCCTTGTAAGTCAAACTTGAAGCATAAGAATACGAACCAAAGGATCGGGAGTGGTGAGACTCATAAGGGGCCTCATAGGGTCGGCGGTGTCGAAGATGGGGATATATGGCTCGTAATAGTTGAATACCGGGAGTGCCGAGCGCTGATCCAAATGACTGCTGAAGATATGAGGTTCGAGGCACCATAAAAGTAGGACTGAACGTGTCTTGACCACACTGAGGAACGTGACTGGAAGAGCAATGTGTATACTGTACTTGGTGAACAGGAGCAACTTGCGTAACAGCTGAGTGCAGAATTGGATGAGGAGCATTTGACCTTGTCTGACTTCCTAACTGGAGGAAAGGGGTAAAGCTTGGAACCTGAGGAGCGAACTGATCCAAATTGGTTTGCGGGGTCATGTCAAACTGTCGGGCTTGGGAAGCTGCAAAATGACCCATTCCAAGATGATGACCTAAACCTGACTGGGGCTGTGAAGCGGTAAACTGACCCATTCCAAGATGATGACCTGAACTGGCCGGGTGAGAAATCGGGGTAGCTGTAGCATTTGCTCTCTGTTGGTGGTGAACAAAGTTGGGTCTTATCTGAGGAGGTGAGGGCATCGGGACCCTGATGGCTTGGGACATCGGAAAGGACTGCAAAGGGGTAGTCCTTAGCAAGGGATCATATGTGGATGGAGGAGGGCATTGGTTATAGGATAGAGGAGCTGAAATTGCTGCATCTGGAGTTTCATCTTCTACCAGGGAACCATTGGCTTCGACCACTATCTGAACCCTATGGCTACGGAGCGCATCAATGATCATGGCTTGCTGTTCCTCATGGACCTTATGACTCTTTTCCAGGGCTAAGTCTAGCTCTTCTTCCCTAGTCATCTGATTACCCAAACCACTGTTGTTCTTTGTCAAATCGGCCATTCGACTCTACGAATCGACAAGGCGAGGATTACAGCGAGCCGTGCGAGAATTCTGCGCTAACAAGTCGCTGACCCGGTATTCTCGTCTACTTCTTTCTCGTTGCGGGAAAGGGATAGGCAAGGTTTAGACTAGGAGGTAGGTGAGGTTTAGACTTGGAGGTAGGTGTTTGGGATGAAGGCTCAAGTAACATGCACTTATCGCTTAACTTTTGCTTAAAACACATTTTCTCCTAATCCTAACTGATCGGAAAAGATTGGACCTTGAAAAGCCAAGATCGAAAATCGGAGATCGGACCGAAAAGGTCTCGATTAGGGATTTGACCATGAAAGGTCGGGATAGGAAAATAGGAAATCGGACCGAGGAGGTCTCGATTAGGGATTTGACCATGAAAGGTCAGGATAGGAAAATAGGAAATCGGACCGAGGGGGTATCGATTAGGGATTTGACCATGAAAGGTCGGGATAGGAAATCGGACCGAGGAGGTCTCGATTAGGGATTTCAGAGACAGGACCATGCAATTATGATTACATTAATTGTTCAGGTTTACTTAAAATCATGTCTTTTATTAATTTCTATTTGGTTGGAAAAGGGGATTTGCCCTTCTTTTTCGCAACTACTCTAGATCCTGGATCAGTGGGTTCCGTCACTACGTCTATAAGCCCCTCGTATTCCACCTGTATTTCGACCTCCCAGGGTGGACAGCCCCGTGCGAGGGTCCTATAGGGCACGCGGATCCCACCGACCGAGAGAAAAGAATGCTCCTAACGGGTCTAGCGGGTCATAGGAACTCTTAACGCACGAGCGATGCGAATTATAGTCGAGGCAATACCGGGAAAGTCTCGTCTTTCAGCCTTGATAGAATTTCGGCAGAATTTCGCTTGCGCGATTGACGTTTTGACTTTTCGATAATGTCCGAGAAGATAATAGGAATGGGTCGGGCGGTAAAAGCCGGATGACACAGTGTCACATTGAACTTCGTTGCATACGCCGTGCGTGAGTCAAAGTCGAAGTCAATGCCGGGTCAAGACCTTGCCAATTTTTCCTTGTCGGAATTTTGGCAGAGCTTCGCTTGAGCGAAAGATCTTTGGACTTTTCTTGGCAAAGACTCGGTCTCGACTCTTACGCATTCCGTGAGGTCAAGGTCAAAGTTAATGTCGGAGTCAAGGTTCTACCAATTTTTCCTTGTCGGAATTTTGGCAGAGTTTCGCTTGAGCGAGAGACCTTGACTTCCGTTATGAACTAAGGCTTGACCTTTACGAGGGTATGCAACTGGGCTATATGACATGGACTAGACAAAAAACCAACCAAAAAGTCACGGTTTTTTGAAACGTGTGACACGGACTGTGCATTGGTCGACACTGGCTGCCATGGGGAGGTTGGAATGATTCCGTGCGCACCCGGGAGCATCGTAAGGCTGTCCGTGACTGCAGCTGGAACCACCCCGGGTTTGAAGGACGTGCGTGAAAAGTGTACAGGATATATCAGGTGCGCGTAGTGTGCGGTCTCCTAAAAAATGTTCTTTTTTTTAGTTAAAACAGAGATTTTCAGAAATGTGTTTTAAAGGAATGATTTTCGGGACGGGGAGAATGCAACACGTAAGCACGTAAATTTTCTGGGAGCCCCAGTCAGTCATGGAGCTGAGTAGCCCCAAGCTGCTAGGACCAGATTAACCTCAATTTTTTCCTGGTGGAATTGCCACTGAGGTCGCCCGGTCAGAATCCAGGGAGGATTAAGCCGTACGACTGCATGGATCAATTTTCCAGGTTCCACTCCTTTGCATTTTCAAGTTATTTCCTGTTCAAAGCATGCACGAATTCCAAGATGCAAATGATGCAATGCAAGGTAAAGAAAGCAAGCACGATAAATGAAATCAGCGACGGGAGTCTAACCCGCTCAAAGGGAAAAGCTTTCTTTTATTTTTTTCAAATTTTTTTTTTCGAAAAGGGATACTGGTACGTGGGATTGTTAAACCACCGGTTATCCCAAGCCCCGGGTTAGGGAGCGATACAGGAAGGTTAAGTGGTTTCCACCTATATACCAAGTATCGATTATTTTTTTTTGAAAATGAAAGCTTTTCTCCTTTGGGATATCCCCAGCGGAGTCGCCAAACTGTGAATGTGTGCCCAAATTTTGGATTCACGCGAGTTTGAAGACATCCGGTTTAATTTGAAAAATGGAGTCGCCACGCCATTTTGATTTCCTCAAAACTTTGAAAAAAAGGATTTATGGGTTCGGAGGTTAAGTTACCCCTTGGGAAGAACGGATCGTCGTTCACCCAAGGTGCCTTGCCGGAGCAAGTCTCCCAAGATTCCATTAACCGTGCTTGCTTGCGTGCTTTCTTGTGTGCATGTGTTTGAAAATAAGGGGGAAATGTCCCAAGTTATCTTCCGGACGTATAAACCATTTATTGGTTGTCGCTCGGGATTTCTTGGATTTTATGTATTCGGGATTTTGATCCCGTCCTCATCTTGGACTTGTGATCATCGCTTTTAAACCTCGGGACTTGCGTGATCAATAGAGGGACTCCCTTTTATAGTCCAAAATGAGGTTCTTTAGGAAGGAATGTCCTTAGCCCATCAATCCTACACTTTAAGACGGTCGAGCTCATATAGATGCTTCATACTCATCTTAAGTGGTAATCGGAGATATAGGGATCAAGGTTATCCCTTTCTAAAGAGATTATGAAACCTTTATGAAAGAAGCGATGTAAAGATGGGATCTTTACGCCGGTCCGTTCCAAGGTTGCTAATGGGGGACATGGGAAAATGCATGTTTTAAGATAAAAATGACATTTTTAGTGAAAAGATGACATTTTAGGTTGCAAAGGATGCTTTTGATTTGTAGAGAATGCTTTTTTTGTTAAAGAAAGGATTTTTTGTGCAAAGGATGCATTTTTATGTTGGAAAATAGCATTTTAGGTGCAAATGATGCATAAAGATGTTATTTTGAAAGCAAAAAGATGCATTTTTATGTAAAGAAATGACTTTTAATGCAAATGATGCACCTTTAATGTGAAAAAGAGATTTTAATGCAAAGGATGTTAATTTTGAGTGCAAAAGGAATGATTTTGATGCATAAAAATAGGCTTTAAGTGTAAAGGATGCACCTTTATGTATGAAAAATGGTATTTTTGTGAAAAGATGGCATTTTTATGTATGAAGATACTATCTAAATTGCAGATAGACATCAGATTATAGCAGGATGAGGGTTAAAATCAGATTACCAACTGGACAGATGAAGGTTCTGCAAACTGGCTTAAGTTGTCGCGTGACATAGGCTGCCTATGTCGCGTGACATACTTAGCCACTTTGCAGGGACCTTAACAACTGGGATTTACAGAGGTATCAAGGCACCAAATATGGCCAAGTTACTTCACTGATAGACCCCAAAAACATGTATATGATCATTTCAAGGGAGTATGGAAAGGTAAAAGCCAGATTACAAGTGAAAAGATGAAGTTTCTGCAAACTGGCCAATGTTGTCGCGTGACATAGGCTGCCTATGACATACTTAGCCACTTTGCAGAGACTTTACACCTGGGATCTACAGAGGTAACAAGGCATTAATATAGCCAAGTTACTTCACAAATAGATCTCAGAGAGCAAGCATTTGAGTAATGAACACTTCAAGAGGGTGTGGATATGAGGGATCCACACTCATCCCGAGTGTTCATGCAAAAAACAATGTCAAACCGGAGTTTTTACATGAAATGATATGTAATCAGATGTGGATCTATGCAATATGAAGCTAAAGCATGCAACTTTAATCAAGATACATCATTATTAACACATTTAACAAGTGGATCTCACATTCAAAAGGATATAGAGAGAGGAAAAAGGGTAGAAAATCGTTACCCTTGAAGACCACGACTTCCTATATCATGTTAGATATAGGAGCCTTCAACAGCAACCTCCAGATCTGATGTCAAGCCTTGATTCCGTGAGAAACTTTGGTTCTTGATGTGTGTGGGAAGTGTGTGTGTGGATTGGTTGAATGGTGAGTGATTTTGGGAGGATTAATGTGTTTTGGGGGGGTATGTGAGGAGAGGCAATGCTTCTGGGCGTATTCCCTATAGAGGGGGACTGAGGGGTGGAAAAGGGGTATAAAGATATGATCTTTAATCAATGGCTTCCTCTTCTTCTTTGGATGGAGCTAGGTGGAAAGGTTGATCTTGGGATCTTCAAGGAGGAGGGAGGTGGCTTCTTGGCCTTCTTCTTCACCTTCTTGGACTTCCAGCAGCTCTTGGGAGTGTATTTCACGTATTATGTGTGATGTTGTTGATATTGTTGTTAAAAATGGGTAGAGGAGGGCTCTATTTATAGGCAGTCTGGATAAGGCCAATGAAGCCGTGCGGCCAGAGACCCTTGGCTAATGCAGCCGTGCGGCATTATCCCTTGTGACTCAGCATGTTTCTAGAACCATGCAAGGTGGCAAATTCTAGAACATTTCCTAATTAAGAAAAACGTGTTTCTTAATTAGGAAGCTTCCCCTTCAGCCCTTATTTGTTTTGGAACAGTTTCGGAATATTTCCCGAACACTAGGAAGGTCTGGGGAATTACCGGGAAACTTACCGAAATTGTCGGGAAATTTAACCGGAAGGCATGAGCCAGATTTGTGTACTTACAGAGGTGTCCCTACGTCTGGGTTGAGCCGTCAGACGGCGACAAATCAGGACTCTCCGTAGTCGAGGACGCGGCAGATCCGCGGGCAGATCCCTACATACATATGCTCAGTTTCGAGGACGGCACCAGTTCCGTTGATGTCACCTACGACCATGGCTCCAATACCATGGAAATTGTCAAGCTCAACATCCTGTACAGGCGGTTATCCGGCGAATGGAAACAACTGGCTGACACCACAAAGAACCCCTCTGATCAAGTGACTGACGACGACTTCGTCAACATCATATATTCCAGATATCCCGATGATACCAAGGATCCAGTCCTTATCATCAGATTCTGCAACGCCAAAGTCACCTTCGACGACTGCCTGCTCATGGTAAACGAGGCCCTGGCCAATCGAGCTCAGAGCTCATCATCACTTTTGGCTACCAGCCCCAGTGGCAACCGGCCCGTGCCGTCAGTCAAGCTTACAGCCACAAGCGCCGCCAAGGCCAAGGGCAACAGCAAAGGAGACAAAGCTCCTCACCCTGCTACTACTCAGATCAACCTCGGGAATGCTTCTAGTAGCCACCCTGAAAACATCTGCAAGAGTCTTCCCCTTAAGACAGATCAACCTTCCGACGAAGGGAATGATCACCTTAGCATCAACATGCTCCAGTTCATTCCTGCTCCCAGTCGTCATGGTCACGGATTCAGATATCCCGCCAGCAAACTGCTAGCTTTGATAGACTTGGCGATCCAGCGAGATCACGAGACTATCAACATTGCAGAATTCAACACCTCCGTGGGTTCAATCAAGCAGATATGGGCGAACTTCTTGGTAACTGAGATCAAGGAAGGTCGCATGGAATGTCCCCGCCCGACTTCCTTCGTCAATATAATCCAAGTGTTTCCGCCATTCGGGGATTTGGATGCGATCACAGTTCTGGACACTAGTCAGACGGCTCGCACCCTGGACACTAGTCAGACGGCGCGTACCTACAGAGACTGTTTAGCTCTCGCAAGGAAAGCCCTCATGGAACTAGCCGCTCAAGAGAACCGTCTTTGGGATGAAAACCAAGCTCAGAAAACCCACAGGGACCAAGCCCTTAAAGTGTCACAAGCAGCTTCGGACAGAAAGCTAGAGGCTACTCTAGACCAGTTCGACCTCAAGGGTTTTGCCCACGGCAACTTCCTGGACTACCGTCTTTTCTCCTCCAACCCCCTTCGGCCAGCGAGGGCGGTCAACGGTCCCGGCGACCTAGGATATGGAATGGTACTGCAGGACGTGTACCAGCGCTTACCTCCCCGAGGAAAGCAAGTTCTCTATGAAAACAAAGACGGAGACGATGAAACCATCCTCTTCCAAGCCGGGCATGAAGTCAACAAAATCGGAATCCCAAGGGTCCTGGGAGGATGGGGACGGATCATTTCCGCTCTCAAACTAAAAGGCCAACTGAGGGAGGAAGGTCTATTCAAAAATAAAAGAAAGATGGAAGTACATCTCCAGCAACTACTCAGGGAGATTCCAAAGACTGCGGCATTCGTTTACAAAAACGATCAACTGGGACAGCAACCAGTTACATAGGCAGATGTTCAGGAAGCCGTGTACTCACCTTCCGACATACCCGCCACTCAGATAAAGAAGAAGGGAAAGCTCTCCGCGATGGAGGTTTATCTAGACTGCCGCGCGCAGTTCAAAGAAGCACTGGCTATTCTCATATGGGAAGAAATGCAGGCGCTAACTCTCGACGCAGGCTCTACTGCAAGACAGCTGATCTGGGCTAAGAGTGGTGGAAAATTAGCAAACCATGAGTATCGCCAAACTCAACTCCAGAATGCCCTGAGCATGCTCAGCAAGAAGGAAAGGAGCGCGGTATACCGTGAAGAGATCAAGGAGATAGTTTGCATGAACCAAGAACTCTCCAACCTCCTCCGGAGGGTCAGTAACGTACAGTTCAGTCTTGGCAACCACTGTTACGCATTGACATTCAAACAGCTGCGGCAATCCATAAACTACCTCCCCACGGAGGCACCAAAGCCAGTATCCTGGGATAGAATCCGGAAAGCTGCCGAAGCCCCCAGAAATGCATCTACAGTCAACGAATTGAGGGAAGACTTATGGCCCTATGCTTCGAGGAGTCCTCCTTTGACTATGGCTCAGCTCAGAGCGACATGTTCGGAAGGGACCAAGCGTGATGTCAGCATCCTGACCCGATCAGGTCAAATCCATGCATTACCACCTAAGGCCACTAAAAAGCCGACAGAGCCAGAACCGCAACCCGGCCTGCCCGATGACACAAGTTCCTTGAAAGAGGACCCTATCCTCACTCAGCTCAAGCAGACCCAGGCAAACATTTCCCTTTGGTCCCTGCTCACATCTTCGTATCCTCACAAGCTCAAGCTAGAGGAAAGTTTGGCCCGTACCATGGTCCCCGTGGACGCAACCCCAGACGAAGTCATTCAGATGATCGGCAACATCCACTACGGCAACATCATCACCTTCACAGATTTGGACCTGCCAAAATTTGGGGCTGATCACAATGAGCCACTCTACATCACAGTCCAGCTGGACGAGCGTCGCCTTCCCCGTGTGTTGGTGGACGGAGGTTCCAGAATGAATGTCTTGCCCGCCAAGATGATGGACCTGCTTGACATCAAGCCCACAGATCTGAAGCCTTCAGTCCACACTGTCAAGGCCTATAACTCTACTTCCCGTACAGTTCTCGGGGTTGCTACTCTAAACATCTGATTCGGCAAGCAGATGATCCCCACCGAATTCCAAGTGTTGGACATTCCAATCACTTTCACAGCCATCCTGGGGCGACCCTGGCTGCATCAGATAAATGGCATGGCATCCACCCTTCATCAGTGTATCAAGTTCATGCAAGGCAACGAGCTAACCACAGTCTACGGCGACAGCGTCACCACCGAGGGGACCAGCACCAACGACATTCCAGTGTTAGAAATCAAGCATAATGACGACATGACATTAACTGGATTCACTCTGGAGACCTCTAAGATCCAAATATGCAACGTGGACCTTCCACTGTTTCAAGACAAGATTCCTCCCGCCATGAAGATGATGAAACTCATGAACTTCATCCCAGGACTGGGGCTCGGCAAAAGGTTACAAGGCCAACACCAAGTCATCGAAGTCAAGGACCACACCACGGTCCAAGGGCTTGGTTATGTGCCAACATCGGCTGACATCAGGGAAAACAAAAGGCTCGCCCGTACCAAGGCAGCAGCCCGCAAAAGGGGAACCTCCTACGGCACACCCAACCTTCGGCCTTACAGTTTCAACCTCGCTCATTACTTCACCAAGGGAACCAACAGCAGAACTGAGGGGAACGACAAGGGAATCGACAGCAGAACTGAGGGGACCTACAGCGGAACCGACAGCAGAACTGAGGGGACCGACAAGGGAACCGACAACAGAACTGAGGGGACCGACAGTAGAACTGATGAAGATGAGAAAGAAGCAAGGATATCCAGCACAGAGACTACAGAAAGGATGGAAAAGCTAGCACGGGACCTCAAGCATTTCAGAGGACTCAAGGCTAATCCGATAAGGGGAGCGTTCCTCGACATCACAACTCTACCTGGACCAATTGCCACCACAGTCCAGCATGAGTACACATTCAAGGGAATCCCAGACTTGGAAGAGCAGCTCGAGGCACTCTTCATGGGAAACAGACTGGTTGGGTTAGCCGTTGAGGCCACATTCGAGACAGTAACTCCAAAGCAGAAGGGACCAGAATTCATAGAAGACGCTCTCAGTGGACCAGCTCTACAGAGTCGTTTTGAAGAAGTCATGGAGGTGCCAAGCCTGATGGACCTGGGCTCCGAAAACATCATGATCGCCATGATTGGGACAGCAGAAGCCAAGCCTCTCAACCCCCGAACCCTCATCAAGCATCCAGCAAGGCCACTGAAGAACTGGGTAACTTTCACCGGACCAAGGGCAAGCCAGGCAGAATTGGAAGACAAGCTGGGCCTACACCCACATCTCCCTAAACCCGATCTCGAACCCTCAGATTCAGTCCTTGTTAAAGTCCAGTCCTCTGAGTCGCCAACGGACTTATGCCGAAAGACTATGATAATGTAGCCAACAATGTATTTCCGTTCGCATCTAATGAAAAATCTGACCTTTCGAAGTATTCCCTCATTGCCACTTTAACAACTGATAAGTTAACAAACAACTTAAAAGACGTTAATAGTGAATCACTTGATAAAGAAGCAGACACATTAAACGAACAATACATTAAAGAAGTTCTCAAGCGTGTAGTAGACCGAGAGGACAACCGGGCCCAAGTTGCCGAAGAGGTTATGACCAAAGTGAACCTGGGGTCAGGGCAAGAGCCTAAAGAGACACAATTGGGCAGTTTCTTCGCCGATGCAGAGAAAGAAGCCCAGATAAATCTACTCAGGGAGTATGTTGACGTGTTTGCCTGGTCATACCAGGACATGCCAGGACTCGATCCCTCGATCGTGGAGCACAGAATTCCACTGGATCCAGAATCCAAGCCTGTCAAACAGAATTTGCGCAAGATTAAGCCAGAGTGGTCCTTGCAAGTGAAGGAAGAGATTGAGAAAATGCTCCGAGTTGGTTTCATCAGAGTGATTGAGTACCCGACCTGGCTCTCCAATATCGTGACGGTCACCAAGGCCAATGGAAAGGTCAGATGCTGTGTGGATTTCCGGGATCTCAACAAGGCCAGCCCTAAAGATGATTTCCCACTCCCAACATCGACATGCTAGTCGACACCACGGCAAATTTCGAGGTAAAGTCCTTCGTGGATGGGTTTGCCGGATACAATCAGATCAAAATGTCCGAGGAAGATCAAGCCAAGACTGCTTTCACCACTCCGTGGGGGACATACTGTTACACGGTCATCCCGTTCGGTCTGAAGAATGCTGGGGCTAGTTACCAGCGGGCTGCAACAGCCCTCTTCCATGACATGATCCACAAAGAAATCAAAGTATATGTCGACGACATAACCATCCACTCCAGAGGAACAGACATGCAGTCACACTCAGTGCTCCTGGTCTCCAAAATGGACCCCGTCAGATATCTCTTTGACAAGCCATCCCTGTCAATGCGACTAGCCAAGTGGTCATTCTTAATGGCTGAGTTCGACATCAAGTACATGGTCAGAAAATCAACAAAGGGCAGAGTAATGGTAGATCAGCTGGCAGAATTCCCAAGCAGAGAACCTAAGGGTCTTGATCCACAGTTTCTGGACGACGGAATCTTTTCACTTGACAGCGTGAACCGCTGGCAAGCTGAATTTTGAAACAACCAACAATGCCGCAGAATACGAAGCCTGTGAAGCCGGTCTGGAGGTCGCTCTCGAGCGCAACATCTCAGAACTGGAAGTATACGGAGACTCAGCATTGATCATCAATCAAGTGTCCAACAAATGGAAGACGATAGATTCTGGCCTCCAGAAGTACCACACGTACATGGAGGAGCTCATTGCTCAGTTTAAGGACATCTCTTTCCATTATTTGCCAAGAGACAGGAACCGCTTCGTAGATGCCCTGGCAACCCTCGCCTCTCTTGTCGAAATTCCCGATGGGAAATCAATAAAACCCCTCAGAATAGGCAGACGGGAAACACCCGCTTATTGCTGTGAGATCAAAATAAAAAATGAAATGATCGACGAACTCTGGTACAATCAAATCTACCAGTACCTCCAAAATGGAGAAGCTTCCTTCAAAAGTGAAGATGGAAAATACAAAGAAGGGATCAAAGCCAAAAATATGATGGCATTAAAACGCCTGGCATCCCATTTCGTCATTCTGGGGGGTATGTTGTACAAGAAGCGCCACCAAGGGCTACTCCTTCGGTGTGTAAGTAAAGAAAAGGCCAGCGAGCTAATGAACGAAGTTCACAACGGAATCTGCGGTCCGCACATGAACGCCCGAGCATTGACACAGATCATCCTCCGTATGGGATACTATTGGATATCAATGGAAACAGACTGCATCCAGTTCGTCCGAAGCTGCAACAAATGTCAACGGTTCTCCAACCTCAATCACATCCCTCCTCACGAACTCTTTTGCATGACTACACCATGGCCTTTTGCCACATGGGGAATCGACGTCATCGGCAAAATCACTCCACCAGGGAGCAATGTTCACGAGTTCATTCTAGTCGCAGTCGACTACTTCACCAAATAGGTAAAAGCCAGATCGTACAAGGTACTGAATTCTAAGAAGGTGGCCGAGTTCATCAAAGAGAACATCATTTGACGATATGGAGTGCCCAACGAGATCATATCCGACAATGGGACCCACTTCGAAGGAGATTGTGACCAACTGCTGACCGAATTCAGAGTCACACGTCACAAGTCTTCTCCCTACTGACCACAAACCAATGGTGCAGTAGAGGCAGCAAACAAGACTCTTGCAATGATAATCAGAAAGATGACCACCAGAGGTCGGGACTGGCCCGAAAAGCTACATCTAGCCCTCTGGGGATACAGAACATCAGTCAGAACCACCACAGGGGAGACTCCTTTCGAACTTACCTACGGAATGGAAGCAATGTTACCCGTGGAATTGGAAATTCCATCCCTTCGAGTCCTCTTGGAAAACGGGATCAATGAAGTCGAATGGCTACAGAGGCGTCACGACGAACATGCTCTACTCGAGGAGCGCAGATTGAAAGCCATGGAACACACTCGAGCCTACCAAAGCAGAATGGCCCGAGCATTTGATAAGAAAGTCAAGATCCGAGACATCAGAGAAGGCGACTTGGTGCTAAAGGAAAAGCCTCCTACGCAGACCAATCCCCTCGGAAAGTGGGAGCCTACCTGGATAGGACCGTTCGTGGAACAAAGAATCTTCTCCGGAGGAGCCATGAAGTTAGCAGATTTGGACGGGAACCCTTTCGTTAACCCCGTGAACGGAAGCAAGCTCCGCAGATACTTCGTTTGAGGAAGAGCACGAGTCAATTCTCCTTCCCCATACACCACCCCTTATGTAAAATTAAAGTGCTAAAAGAGTAATACCCAACTGGATACATTCCCAACAATGATCCAGGTAAAAAACAGGGTCACACTTCTTTTGTCTTTGTTTTTCTCAAGTTCACCAAAAGTGTCGAACTACGGTGATCTGAGCCCCTTAGTCCAATTGTAAAAGGGGAACGTAGGCAGCCATCATTTGTTCGGTCTCAAAAAACAAAAAAAAAACAAATAAGCATCAATTGCTTGTGTTTCGAAAAACTCTTTTCAATTAACCTACAAACTCATTATGGTTAAAACAATCTTTGATGAGTTCAAGCACGATCAACTCTTGACTCGCTACACGCTAGCAAAACAACAATAATACATTAATCAGTTAATGTGTCTGCAATGACAGTGGGTGGATACTCTGGACAGCAAGGTCAACCTAGTCTCCCGTACTTGGTCCTTCATCCTTCTTCCCCTTCCCTTTTTCGCGGCGAGTATTCTTTACCTTCACAGGGAATATTCCCGTAGTCCTTCTACCTAGCTCAGGGACCCTTCCCGACGCCTCCGTCAAACCAGTAGCTACCAATGCAGCCCTTTCCCTAGCTCTATCTTGAGCCGCCTCTCTTTGAGTCATCATGACCGTGCTTTGGTCGGCCGTGTTCAGCACTGGCCTCATAGTCAGCCATGTCGTCCCCAGTATGATTCTGAGGGTTAGCTCCCGCTTCGGCCCTCCTCAAGGTTGAGCTGTGAAGGTAATCAAGACCCAACAGCTCACTTCGTCTCCACAAGATAGCCCTCTGTGTCTCCCACATACACTGTTCGTACCAGTTCAGATACTGCGTAGACAGAACAGTGCCCCCTCTTCGGTGAAAGAGAACCCTGGCGAGAAAGGACGTGTATTGCCACAGCCGTGTTAGGAGCAATAACGTCGAAGGATCTTCCATCAGCAGAGATCCGACCTCGAAGGTAGCAGCATAACTCAAACCCGTTAGTGGCACCTGCTCGAGCCCGTACTGTTGCAGCACCAATGATGGAATGTAGAAAGACGTCTGGGACAACCCCGGTACTCTGACAATGAGAAGACTCTCCTGAGCGGTCCGACAAGTCTGTAGCTTCCAGTGAGGAACCCACCATCACAAGTGATGCGTGCGGAGTCTGGCCATCCATAGCTCCAGTTCAGCCTGGTTTCCCCCTATCACCAGAGGACATCGAGAAAAGGACCAAGCGTCACAAGACATTGGCACCTCGGGCATCATCTGCAACCTCTCCCTCAACCACATGGTAAGCATAGCGGGACTCCCTCTCCACATGTATCGGCTGCCGGTCGCCATCTGACCTATGCCCAGGAACGTCTCGCCCAGGTCCAAAGGCAAGATGTCTCCTCCGTTCCGGCACTGCCTCACCAGGTCCAGTACGCTGTGATGGCACATACCCAGGGACGTGAATGTGAACAAAGTAGCGATCGCGCACAGAGCAAACGCGTCCCACGCAGCAACGCTCCCCTCAGCACCAGCAAATCTATCGGGCAGCCCCGAAATGTCAACATAGTCTGTGTTCTGTATTAGCATCCCGTATGCTTCTTCAGCCGAGATACCAAGCAGAAACACTAACTTCTCAACAGTGGCCATGTCACCCGTATAGGGAAGAACTAGCTGTTCCATCTCAGGTCCTCCTAAAATGGCCCGGAAATCTTCGAACGTAGGAGTGATTTCGTTGTATGAAAAGTTGTACACATTCCTCCGCACATCCCAGAAACGAGCCGCGGCTCTCAAAAGATCCCAATCTGGCATGAGCTCCTTCAAAGCCCAAACAGATTTCATCCCGTAATAACCCTAAAAAAAAACCATTGTTTTGCCTCATGTGGTCCCATACCCACAACTGGAAATTGTCCAGGTATCGCTCTTGCATCTAAGACGATAGCTTAGGAAATGGAGCCATGAAAAAAGCAAAGAAAACCTTCAGGAATTTGAGAGAATTCAGTTGATTGATCAATTCAAATGCGCAGTTCTTACAAATTGCAAAAGCTGAACTGCAATTTAAAAGATTCTGGAAATTGGTTCTCAATCCGGCCGGACTCTTTCTCAAGTTGACTGGGTCAACTCTGCAGCCAGCTGCTCTCAAATTGGAAACAATTCCAAACCAAGCCCTGTTCAAGCTTCCTTGAATCTGCGTGCTCCCATGGTTTCAATCAACCACTGCCAACTGATGAGTGAGTTTTACACTCATCCATTGAATACTTTATGAACTTATACTTAGCTTAATCCTTGAGTTTTGTGTGTTTTAATGGGTGTTTTAGTGTTTTTTTAGTTTTCAGGGGTCCAAGTAAAGATTGAGCAAATTAGAAGCATTTTGTGTCCACTTTGAAAGTTCGAGGGCCAAATTGGTTTTCTAGAAGTGCAGGGACAAAGCGAAAATATGAAGTTCAAGGAAATAGCAACAGAATTTTTATAATTTCTAAAATGCGGAAAAAAAAAACGACATTGCAATTATGGGACGGATCGAATATTACTTGGCACAAAACAGGGAAGGCTGCTGGAGCAAAAAATAGGGCCATTGCAAGGAAGAGGGTCGGCCAATGCATGTTCCTGGCCGAGGCATGGCCGGCCAAATGGAGAATCAGGCTGAAGGATAATGTGGGTTGTGGGCTGCATGAGGGAATTGGTTTGGGCCGGAGGATTATAACAAATCAGCTTGGGCTTTGCTTGGCCTTGATGTTGCTGAGTAAATAAGGGACTGTTAATTTTCTCTAAAAAAACCTAGGAATTGATATAAACTTCAATTGGTTTTTTTTGTTTTGAGCCGTGGGTATTTTAAAGGAGGATATTTAACAGCAGCCGTGGGAATTGGAGGACAATTCATTATTTTTCAGATATTTTTCAGTTTTTTTTATGAACTTTTCCTCATCTTCTCCATAGCTTCTTCTTCAAATTGTTCTTGGTGTTCTTGATTTTAATGGATAGCTAAACATCTAATTCTTGGGATTGGAGGTAACAATTTATGTTTTAAGTTTTATTTTTCATCATTATCATTGCAAGACTTGGGATTATCAAGTAGCTTTTTAATGGAATTTTAGAATATGTATGTTGCATGACATATGTGTTCTTGAATGATCTTGAATTATAATTGTGAATCGCCAAATTCTCAATTGTAATTAGTCTTTGCTTGATAATGGCAATTTGTTGAATCCCCGCCAAAAGATTCATAAGAATTGTCGTTCTTGATGTTCTTATTTTTTTAATGGGTTTCTAATTAATCTATGAACGGGCCAAGAGAGTAGATTAATTGAAAACACTTGATTGCAAATCACCCGCCTAAGTGTCCCAATCATAATTTCGTAAGAACGAACCCCAAGTGTACTTTGATTGATGATTATTGAAATTTGAGCATAATTGTGAACCCAATCCCGGGAATTCCATTTCATTTTATTATTTAACTCTCTTCTATACAAATTTAGTTATTTCTGTAAAAGCATTAGTTTTTAAAAACAACAAAACTCTTCGTTTTTATTAAATCTTTGTCAAATCTTTGTCATAGCAATAATTTTTCTACTTTGAATACGTGTCTCGGTGGTTTGACCCTACTTACCCTATCTACAAATCAATTGTAGGTAGTTTGAGTTGGAATTTATTTTTGACGCAATTCGACACTCGTCAAAATTTGGCGCCGTTGCCGGGGACTCGTTAAATTTAAAGTTGATTTAATTATTTGCTATTGTGAATAGTATTTTGTGTATATATTTTTTGTTTTGTTTTAACTTGGTGTTGCAGATTTGAATGTTTGGTCGTAGGTCACTACAACCAGATTTGTTACCAATTGACCATAACATTCATCGCATCAACAAGAGAAAGCACCCGGAACCAAGTGATACAGAAAGCGAGTCGGTTTATTCTGAACAGTTCGAGAATACCGATTCAGAAGAAGAAGTTAAAATGGCGAAACCACAAATGATGGGTGATTTTGCTCGTCCGGTAATTGAACCGTCACCATCGTGCATCGTGCTCCCACAAGCAGCAAGGAACTATGAGTTGAAGAACCTTCATTTCAACATGCTTCCTTCATTCCATGGGATGGCATCGGAGGACCCAATAACTTTTATGAGAGATTTCTATAGCACAGTGCAAGGTTTTCCGTTGGGGCAACTATCCGAGGAGCAATTGAGAATGAGGTGCTTTGCTTATACATTGAAGGATGCTACCAAGACATGGTTTATGGCACTTGCTCCTGCCTCTCTAAACACTTGGACGGATGTTTACAACAAGTTCATGGCAAAGTTCTACTCTCATCAAAAGACATCCGATTTGAGGTCCAAGATAATGTCTTTCAATCAAGAGCCAGGTGAAGCTTTTCATGAAGCTTGGGATAGATTCAAGATGTTGTTGGTCCAATGTCCTCATCACGGGTTTCCTTTAGCCCTCTTAAATCAAGCTTTCTATGATGGGTTGACTCAACAAGGTCAAGCACAAGTGGATAATGCAGCAGGGGGTGCTATGGGTGAGAAAACTGCGGATGAAACGAAAGCCTTATATGAGAGACTTGGCATGAATTCACAGCAGAAAAGTGTGAGAGGAGGAAGAAAAGGTGTTTATGAAGTCGAGTCCAATGATGTGTTAGCACAACAAGTTTCAACATTGACTACACAAATGAAGAACTTCATGGGGATGATGACGGCTCAAAACTAAGGTCAAAATCAAGGTTGAAGTCAAGGAGAGGGTAGTCCGGGCACAAGTTGTGTAATTTGTAATTTGAATACCCATGATATTATGGGGTGTCCATTGCGAGGTCAATTTCCAGAATTTCTTAAGAAAGCCAACGCAATGAATTCCTTCCAACCAAGAGTGCGAAATGATCCATTTTCCAACTCTTACAATCCGGTTTGGAGGAATCATCCCAACTTTTCATGGGGAGGAAATCAAGGGCAAGGTTAGTTTCAGCAACAATACCAACCACCGATGCCACAACCGCAGCAACAAGAGCCTGTGAGGCCAACTGTTGAGGAAACTTTGCAAAAGTTTATTGTGGCCTCGCAACAAAATCAGGTGGCCATTGACCAAAGAATGGGGAACCAAGAAGCTTCAATGAAAACACTTGAGAAAGAATTGGACAAATTGATAGAGGCAGTGAGGAATCGAAATTCGACCATAATCCATGCACAACCCAAAGAACAACTATTGGGGGACTCATTGGGGAACTTTGTCTATGAAGACTCCGATGAAGAACTTGAGAACGAACTACAACAAGAGCCACTTTTGGAAAATGAAATGGAGGATTTTGTCTATGAAACCTCCTATGAAAATTCTAGTGAAGTGCAATTGTATGATAGTTCGGGTTGTATGGAGACGGAAGAAATTATGGAAAAATCATGGCATGAGCAAGTTGATGAAATTGAGCATGCTCTTTATGGTGAGATGCGGGGCGATGAATTTCAAGAAGATATGGTCACTCTCGCCAAGATCGACAAGCCATATTTGAATGAACACCAACCTCTACTCATGGAAAATGCCGATGATGAATCCTCAATTATTTTGGTGATCCCTCCCATCTTTGAAGTCGGAGAAAGTGGTAAGGACTCCCGAGAGAAGAATCCCAAGAAACTTATAAATCAAAAATTCCCTTGGACCCTAAATGATCATATATCAAAGGGAATATTTATGGGGCTAAAACTGAAAGTGAAGACCCGCGAGACGGTGAAGTGGGAAAAAGGAAGGAAGGTGAAGGTTAAGATAACATTGACATCGGTCTAGCTATACGACCTTAAACAAAAGCGCTACTTGGGAGGCAACCCAAGGTGAGTAGTTTAATTTTTAGTTCCTTTATTTTATTAAAAAAAAAATAAAAAATTAATTGTTCCTTTGTTTTTTAGTTTAGATTTCATTGTTTTCATTTAAATGTTTTCAATCAATTTGTTTTCAATCAATTTATTTAAAAAAAAAAAATTCATGGTACAATGCTATTTTACTTGGTTTTTGTTTGTGATGTGTAGGAGGAGTGAATCTGAGCATTCCATGGCCTACCCATGAAAATTATCATGGCCATGAAGTTATTTTGGTAGTAAAAGGTGCAAGTTAATATGCGCAAACCATGGGCAGGCCATGGTTTTGTCCATGGCCATGGACACCAAAGGGCTGAAAAATTCAGCATTGTCATCAGCACTGTTCATGGGAAGGCCATGGTTTAATCCATGGCCATGATTCCAAAAATGTGCTAAATAGAGGGTTGTTGAGGAAATAAGAGGAGGGGGTCAATTGAAACTTTCCGTTATTCGAGGGGTTAGTACAAAAAAAAATTAAATAATTATTTTTTATTTTTTTTGTAACGCCCCTAAACCCTTTCTTCCCCACGTCTTTCCCAGTTCCCCCTTCTTCTCCGTTCCCCATTCTCAGCCGCTCCCGTTCCCTCTCCACCGTTACCAACTCCCAACCATTGCCAGCGAAAACCTAAACCCTTTCTCCTCCATACTAGCCTTCCTCCAGTTCCAAACCCAAACCCCAAATCGGAAACCCCCTTCCACTGGTTCCAACGCCTTTCACTTCCCCTCCATCACCATTACCGGCCAAAACCTTCATCACGTCCGGCGAGTTCTTCCATTTATTCTGGCCCTAACCCCTCTTTGTTCCTCAATCAAAGACGCAACCCTTCCTCTCTTCTCTCTCCGATCTCGGCCCTCCTTCCCGTCGCCGGCTCTTCTTCTTCCTGTTCCCAATTCCGGCCGAATCCCAAATCCCGGCCAAGTCCAAATCCGGTGAGAACCCAAACCCACCTCCACCATTTCAGCCGCACCCTCTCCTCCTTCTTCCACCATTTCAGCTGCTCCTTCACTTGCTATACTAGCCGGACCCAAACTCCCTCCATACCAGCTTCTTATGCACTCCAAACTCAATCCGGCCAAAAACCTTCCCCCTTGTTACTGCCGCCACCAAGCTACTGTGCCTTCACTCCACTGGTCCTTCTCTCAGACTCAATTTGTCGCTTCAAAGCTTTCATTTAATCAAGAATTGTTGTTATTATTTTGGAGATGGGACGGACTCGAGCTAGTGTGAAAAAGGGTGAGGAGTTGTCCAATGTTGCTAAAGAAAAGAATCGTTCCAAGATATCGAAGGTGACTCGAGGCTCGAAATGGAAGCATCCGGACACTCGTTCAACATCAAAATCAAAGGTTACTCAAGGTGAGTGTTCTCACACAGTTAATGTTGATAATGAGTTTGGGATTGACTTTCGAGATGAAATGCAAAAGATTCGATTTGAGAAATTGTTGGGGTGTAAAATTGTGAGTACCCGTTATGTAGATGATAGGGTGCTTTCTACATTGGGTTTGGTTGATGATTTTGCGTATTTGGTTGATAATGTGGGGTGGGCGTATTTTCTTTCTCTTAAATTTCCCCCTTATGCAAGATTGACTTTGGAGTTTTTGAGTTCGGTTAAAGCGGAAGTTTTGGAGGGGCCAGAAGAGGGGCGAATTACTTTCCGTCTTTTTAACAAAGAATTTAGTTTATCTCTTCTTGGGTTTAATGAAATTATTTGTTTTCCGAATGGGGGTAAGAGGAGAATCAATGAGAGGGAGTTTGTGCAAAGTAGTTTTTGGTATAAAATTTCTAAAGAGGTTACTTATCATGCATCGAATTCGAAGGCTACGTCTATTGATAATCCTTGCTTTCATTATATGCATCGGGTAATGGCAAGAACTTTGTTTGCACGGGGTGGAAGTGATGGTTCGGTGAGAAGGGATGAATTGTATTTTTTATGGTGTATGGTCTAGAAAAGAAAAGTGGATGCAGGATCATATTTGGCAAGACATTTTGAGAAAGTGGGGAAGGCAAAGAAGGGAGTGATAGCAATTGGTGGATTGATCACACCAATAGCTATTCACTTGGGATTTCAAAGTGAGATAAAAAAAGTTGTTGGGGGTGAAGGGTAGTGATCGATTGGATTTGCAGTCATGTATTCAAATATGTATGATCACATCTGAAGAAGGGAAGTATTATTTGGGTCGTGATCTGTTGGCAACCCGTATGTGCTTCCGGATAACAATCGAAAGTGGGTTCGGGATGAGAGAAATTGGAAGTTAGAGGACCTTGGTTCCGAGTCAATTCCGGAGTCAATTCCGGTACCTCGTTTATGTTTGCCCCCACCACCGGTTAGTGGCGCTTCTGTGGAGGGTATGTTGGAGAGAGTTTTGTTGGAGTTGGAGTCTCAACGGGCATGCATGGAACAAATAAATGCAAATGTGGAGAAGTTGGATGCAAGGGTGAAGAATATTCCCCGTCGTGCGGGTCTTTCGGCTGATTGAGGTCGTAAGTATTTCATCTTTTTTATTTATATTTGCTTTTTATTTATTATTTTTTATTCACATTAGGGACAATGTGCATATTAAGTTTGGGGTGGGAAATGTATATATTTTGTGTTGGCGATGTATATATTTTGTGTTGGTGTTTTTTAGGTTAGTTTGTGTTGGCGATGTATATATTTTGTGTTGGTGTTTTTTAGGTTAGTTTTAATTTAGTTTTTTTATAAAAAAATGAAAAAAATGAAAAAAAAAAGTAATTAGCTATGTCCTTTTCGTGTATAGTGTTTTGTTAACATTCTTGGTGTTCCCATAATTGCATGTGATTTGTTGTGACCGCTAAGGAGGATAATGGGGTGTGATAATTTGTAGATGCAAGTGTTGGTATATTTTTGATTAATTGTGGTACATTACTTAAGAGTTATGATTGTGTCCTAAATCTCTTAGTTGCAGTTTAGTGTACTCTTGTTAATAATCTCTTTGTTGATAATGTTGGTTCTTTTTATAAAGTTTATAGTACACCATCATCTTTTAAGTTAGTGAATTTGTTTATCAAATAGCAACATTATGCGAATCATAAGATGAGTACTCCTTAGATGTGAATGGAACCCCCCCTTGTTGTCTTGGAAAAAAAAAAAAGAAAAAGAAAAAGAAAAAGAAAAAGAAAAAGAAAAAGAAAAAGAAACAAAAGAAAGAAAAAAAAATGAAAGGGGAATGAGAGCAATGGCAATTCAAATGATACTCGGTGATACCTCCAGACGTGTAGATTAATTGGTTAGGGATTATTCTAGCTTAACCAGATTTCTGGGTAAAAGAAAAAGAAAAAGAAAAAGAAAAAGAAAAAGAAAAAGAAAAAAAATATATAAAAAAAAAAAGAAGGAAAAAGAAAATAAAATAAAAAAAATCTTAGTGCAAAAAGAGTAATGCCCAGCTAGACTGAAAACCCCAAAAAGGGTGGTCTAGGCAAAAAACAGGGTTGCACATAAAAAAAAAGAAAAAAAAATCTTAGTGCAAAAAGAGTAATGCCCAGCTAGGCTGAAAACCCAAAAAGGGCGGTCTAGGCAAAAAACAGGGCTGCACATAAAAAAAAAAGAAAAAGACCAAAAGAACAAAAATCCCGATAGTTCACCAGAATGAACTACGAAGACCTGAGCCCCTTAGTCTTTCTTGTAAAAGGGGAACGTAGGCAGCCAGCAATGGTTCGGTCTAAACAATAAATAAGACAATAAAAGTTTCCATGAAATGTGTCTTATAAATTCTAAGATAATATCTCTTGTTCATTACAAGTTAAAAACTCCATGATGAGTTCAAGCACGGTCTACTCTTGACTCTGTTAACCTGCTACAAAGATCTAAAATACAATAAAATGCCTAATAAACTACTGTGTTTGAAAATGGCAATAAGGGAATCCTAAGAAAAGACCTATCAGTTGTCATTCACTGAGTCTTCTTCCCTTTACCTCGACCTTATCGAGTGTTCTTCCTCTTCTTCTCAATGATGTCGGTCTCCCTCATCCCAATCTCAGGTATCCTCACTGGAGCCTCCATCAAACCTGTGTCAATAAGTTCCCTCTCAACCCGGGCACGAGTCTGCACTTCCTCCCTCTGAGCCTCAGTCAAGGGAGTGACTTCAGAAAGCCTCTCGTATAGAGCCTCCATGTCTCTAATAAGGTCACCCGACTGGTTATGGCGACTCGCCTTGGCTTCATTCTCCCTCAGAGTCCTACTCGAGTCAGAGTCAGCCCCCAATAAAGCCTGACGTCTCTCTCCCAATATGACCTGAGTCGCTCCCATCTCCCTCTCGTACCAGTCCAAGTAGGCCGTAGTCAAGATGGTACTCTTCCTGCTTTTGAGAAGGGCCCTGGGTGGGAAAGCAGTATATGTCCAAGCCCTCGAGAAGAATGAGAAGATGGCTGGATCCCTCATGCTTAAAGGCACCACCTCCATGGTACGGATGTCCTCCCAATCGCCAATGGCTCCTGTAAGGCCCCGAACTGCTTGGATACCAAGTAGGGTATGTAGAAGGACGACCAAGAAAGCCCTGGAACCCTCACCACATAGGACTCCTGAAATGTCCTTCGGGTCTGCAGCCTCCAATGAGGTACCCACCAATGAATATCTGAAGTGGATAACCTAGCCATCGTCAGCTCCCAGCTACCCTGGTCCTGCTGCCTAGGTGCACCCCTCTGGAAAATCACCTAAGGGCACTGAGTAGGCGAAGCCCCTGGCAAAGCTCCAATCCTCTCCTGCAGCCATAAAGTCAATACAGTCGGGCTCCCAGACCTCATAAAATGGTCTCCCCTAGCCATCCTGTCAATGCCATGCAGGGTCTCACCCAAAACCAGCGGGACAATGTCCTTCCCGGCCCTGCAGTCTCTAACCATATCCAAGAGGCCACCATGACAAATCCCCATGGACTCGGCCGTAAACAGAGACGAGAACACGCAGAGGATAAAGGCATCCATAGACACAGTGGTCATAGCCGTATCCGGGAACCCAAACCTGCTTGGGATATCAGAAAGGTCAACCCGATCAGGGGATACCATCATCCCCTCAGCCTCTCCCAGAGAGATTTGCAGAAAAGATGCCAACTTTACTGTTATCGGCACATCTTCGATCAGAGGAATTGATATTGCCTCAATTTCTGGACCCCCAATCAAGGCTCGAAAGTCTTCATAGGTTGGGACGAGCTCGTTGTAAGAAAAGCAGTAAACATGTCTCCGGACGTCCCAAAACCTCGCAGCGGCTCTCAAAAGGTCCCAATCGGGCGGAAGATCCTTCAAATGCCATAAAGACTTGATCTTGAAGGTGGTATCAAACAGCCTTTTGTTGGATTGGAAGTTATGCCTCAACCAAAATTGAAGATCGGACAGAAAATGGTCTATTTTCCCCTTTTGCAATCTAACGGGTTTCTCCATTGCAAGGTGATCAAAGTTGATGTGTTTTGGTCAGAAATATGCTCTGGGATCAATTGGGACAAGTCTAGGATGAAAATGAAATAAAAGGGCCAAGCCTTGGTTTTATTTTGAAAAAAACCAGTTCAGACAGAACTGTCAGCCGCACGGCTTCATTTTCCCCAGGTCCTGGCCGAACGGCCTCATTTGCCATTTACAGAAAAAAATCTGCAGCAACAAAAGTTGCTGCCCGGGTGAAGTTCTCACCCCACTTTCTCAAAAAAACCTGTACAAAAACATGTCCAAACACCAACCATACAGTTATATGTCATCACAAACCATTTTGGCCCAGTTTCAGCTCCAATTCCAAGCAAAAAACTAACCCGAGGCTCAAGTAATATGCAAATTCATAAAGCATAAAATAGAAAAGAAAATAAAATAGTAATACATTGTTTTCACCCCATCGGCGCCCAAATAAAACAAAAAACAAATAAAATATGCATAAAAAGTGTTCATTGTTTGTTTCCTGCCTCCTAGATCAATTCTAAGAAATCCGCCACCTCCACATTCCTCGTCTCCATCCCGAGCCCCTTAGGACGGAGGTCAAACCCAACCAGAGCCCTGAACTCCTCAGTCGTGATGTGGTCCCTCCAAGTCACAGGCCTCCCAGTGAACTGCAGGCCAGTGATAGCAGTAAAGTCAGCTGGAGTCACCGTGATATCCCCCCAGCTAAGGTGAAAGCTGTGGGTGGTGTCCCACTAGAACTCTGAGAGGGCCTGAACTAGCCCCTTACTCTTGGAGGTCACGTGGATACCTCTGCCAATGGCATCAATGAACAAATCCAGGCCGGTAGCCATCACCAACTGCTTGGGGTTCACCTCATCTTTCTCAAAATTAGGCATCCTCTCCCATAGCTTCACAGCAACCTCAGAAGGTCCCCTCGACTTGTTCTCCTGTAGGAAAGCACAACAAAAACTTGTCAGTCCTTTGTCTCATTTCAAAAAGCACGCATATATTCAAAACGTGCACATATCTTCAAAGAAAAGCATTCATAAAAGATTTCTAGCATCTTTTGCCTAGAAAGCATGTCTTTCATCACTTGAAACACGTCATGCCAAGCACATTGCTTTCAAAAACACAGAATTTAAATTTTCAACATTCTTTGCACGTAAGCATTAGTTTTTCAAAAAATGGCATGCATGAATCCTTGTCATCGTCCAAAATTCTGTTTTCTCATCCATGATCAAGAATTGACCTAGTTCTAGCACATGCAAGGACTCCGTCACATTTTAGACATTATTTTGCTTTATTTTCGAAAAATGAGTCATTCTCATTATTTTTCAAATAAATCATACATGCATATTCATTTATCCCCTTAGCCTCATAGGTAAATCATCAAATTCTCAAAATCATCGATAAAAATCCTAGGAAAATTTGAAAAATTCCTAAAAATCGGGTCAAGCCCTAAGTCAATCAAAGTCCAATCAAAATTGACAAAATCAAGCAAATCAAGAATGCTTACCCCAACTGATTGAGGTTTCGTTGATTTGTGTTCTCCCCTACCGGGATAAAGCTCCGAGGGAGGCGTAATGAAGTCATACTTCCTCTCCGTGCGAACGAGCTCCCTCCTCCTCCTTCTAGCGGCATCGGATATGTTCCTCCGTGCTTGCCTAGGCATCGGGTTCCCTTTCGGATCCATCTTGATCAAGAGAAGCAAAGGGATTGAAGGATTTTGAAAATTCTCTCTCTCATCTCTCTCTCTTCCTCGGCAGCAGGTGGGCGGCAATGGTGCCCAATGCCCGTTCCAATTCAGTTTAAATAATCTGGTGAAAATAAACTTCTAGCCGGACGGCCTCTTTTGCCCTCATCTCGTGCCGGGCGCCCTCTTTTGCCCTGAGCAGAAATTACATCTTTGCCCCTGGACTTTCCACTTAGGCATATAACTCCCGTTATTCCTTAACTAGAGTAACGTCGTTTTCCCAAGGATATCCGTTAACTCTAAACAAATAGACTTTCCTCCCGAGTCGCCTCCGTTACTTCCGTTATAACGGGATTACGCTAGGTGACAACCTCCGAATTGTCAAAATCCAACTTTAGCTACCTCTATCTCACAGATTGAGAAGTACGCTCAAGTTTTTCCAAACTTCAGCTACCTCTATCTCTGATTCGAAAGGGATTGAGAAGTACGCTCAAGTTTTTCCAAACTTCAGCTACCTCTATCTCTGATTCGAAAGAGATTGAGAAGTACGCTCAAGTTTTTCCAAACTGCAGCTACCTCTATCTCTGATTCGAAAGGGATTGAGAAGTACGCTCAAGTTTTTCCAAACTTCAGCTACCTCTATCTGTGATTCGAAAGGGATTGAGAAGTACGCTCAAGTTTTTCCAAACTTCAGCTACCTCTATCTCTGATTCGAAAGAGATTGTGAAGTACGCTCAAGTTTTTCCAAACTTTAGCTACCTCTATCACAGATAGTGAAGTACGCTCAAGTTTTCCAAACTTTAGCTACCTCTATCTCACAGATTGAGAAGTACGCTCAAGTTCTTCAAACTTTAGCTACCTCTATCTCACAGATTGAGAAGTACGCTCAAGTTCTTCAAACTTTAGCTACCTCTATCTCCTCGATAGTGACGTAAGCTTTAGTCAATCAGGTGACAACCTCCATTAATTGTCAAGCCAGGTGACAACCTCCATTAATTGTCAAATCAGGTGACTCCTCCATGAATCGTCAAAACCTCAAGGATCATAGACATTGTTCCTAACTATCTAGTGAGACTTGAACTACGACCAAGGCTTGATTCCTCCGGGATACGTAGGTAGCCTTTCATAAAAGGTCCAGCCATCCGACCACATTGGTCACCCTTTTCATTCATCACTCCTCAGTGGTTCATGAGCCTTTCATAAAGGTCCAGCCATCAAACCGCAGTGGTCGCCCCTTGTCATTCATCACTCCTCAGTGGTGAAGTAGCCCCTCATAGAGGTCCAGATATTCGACTACATCAGTCACTTCCTTCATCTAGCGTATCCCCAGTAGGATCAGTCACTTGACCTCCCAGGTCACTTTCCCTTCTATTTCCCCAGCAAGAGACCAGTTTCTCTTCGCCATTCCCCAGCGAATCTTATTCCGAACTACGACCTGGCTTGATTCCTCCAGGATACGTAGGTAGCCTACTTTAGGTTCAGCCAATTCGTCACATATGACACCCCTTTCCCCAGTGGATATATTCCGAACTACGATTATGGCTTGATTCCCACACGGGATACGTAGGTAGCCTTCCAAAGGTTCAGCCAATCGACCACCTTGGTCACCCAATCCGTCTCGGCATTCGCCAGATCGGATCCTTTTCTATCGACAACCCCACTCGCCTTGCAAGTGACGTTGCCGAGGGGCTTCTGTAAGTACCCAAATCTGGCTCATGCCTTCCGGTTAAGTTTTCCGGCAATTCTCCGGACTTTCCCAAAGTTCAGGGGCAATTTGGGAACTTTTCCAAACCTTCCGAGGGGCGAAGGACTTACTAGGAATTAAAATTCTACGTATTCCTTCGGTGGAAATGCCCTTCTAGAAGGCCACCTTGCATGGTTCTAGAAATGAGCTGAGTCATTTCAGGATAAAACCGTGCGGCCTCATTTGCCATGGTGTTACAGCCACACGACTTCATTAGCTGCTGCCAGACTGCCTATAAATAGAGACCTCCTCTATTCATTTAAAGGGGGGGGGATTTTCAGTAACCTTACTCTGCCAAAATACCACCACAAAATTCCAGTGAGCTGAGAGTGTCAAAAACCACCTCCCTCCTCATCAAAACCTTCAAAAGTTGGTCCCTTCCTTAGGCAAACTTCAAGAAGAAAGAGGGACACCACCATTGGTAACCTCTCCTCCCCTTTACCTTGCATTATACTTGTATTTATGTGATATATTTGCTCATTGCTTTACATATTGCTATATACTTGCTTGGGACTTGATATATTGTCATTAAAGATCATATCTTTAGGTATGTAAATCATATTACCTCCTTTCCCCTATCACATAGGATCCATGGAGGATCCAACCCAAGGATGAACAAATAAGACCTCAAAAAAGGCTTGTTCTAGGGTTGATCTTTCACATGGTGATGTGAAAAGTAGCATCCTTTGCTCCTAAAATGCCATTTTTCCACATAAAGTTGCATCCTTTGCTCTTAAAATGACATCTTTATGCATCCTTTGCACTTAAAATGTCATTTTTGTACCAAAGTTGCATCCTTTGCATTAAAAATGTTACCTTTACATACAAAATAGCATCCTATGCATCAAAGTAGCATCATTTGCTCTTAAAATGACATCTTTATGCATCCTTTGCACTTAAAATGTCATTTTTGTACCAAAGTTGCATCCTTTGCATTAAAAATAATTCTTTACATCAAAGAAGCATCCTTTGCAACCAAGTAGCATCCTTTGCACATAAAAATGTCATCTTTTTCATTAAAATGGCATCTTTAGCTTAAACATGCATCCCCCATGTCCCTCATGGTTGGATCTCTCTCCTAGGATTGCCTAGTGACCTTCTTAAGGCACAAAAGGGTATAGGATGAGCATAAAGATCCAATCTTTATAACCCTCCCCTAGCCCCCTTGGTACTTGGAGCATCTCTTGGAGCGATATGGTGTAAAGGTCCTATCTTTACATCATATCTTCCATCTAAAGATGCCATAGACGGATTCTCCTTTAGAAAAGGATGAACCCTAGCCACATATCTCCAATCATCACTTGAGACGAGCATAAATGTCCCGAAAAGTCCAAATCGTCTCAAGATGTAGGATTGATAGGCAAAGGTCATTCCTTTCTAAAGGGTCTCATCCTTGGACTCTAAAAATGGTGTCCCTATCTTGATCACATGTGACCCAAGGTCTCATCATGATGATCATAAGTCCAAGATGAGAACGGGACCAAAGTCCCTAATACATAAAAATCCAAGGAATCCCGAGCGATAACCAACTCATGGTTTATACGTCCGGAAGACCACTTGGAACATTCCCTCCTTTTCAAAGCACACATCCCACACACGAAAACACTAAGGCAAGTATGAAAAGCGGATCCTGGAAGACTTGCTTCGGCAAGGCTCTTTGGGTGAACGACGATCCGTTCTTCCCAAAGGGTAACTTAACCTCCGGACCCAAATCCTTTTTTTCAAAGTTTTGAGGAAATCAAAATGGCGTGGCGACTCAGTTTTTCAAATTAAACTGGACGTTTCCAAACTGATGTGAGGCGGTGATTCCCCTTAAACGAGAAAGTGGTTCCAAAAGTAAAATAAACAAAAAAGGAGAGCCGCTTATCTTGGGCACCACATTCACACAATCAAGTGACTACATTGTGCGATCCTATCTTCAAGCTACTTAAGAAAAACTCACCTCAAGAATGGACCGAGGAATGTCAAGAAGTATTCGAGGAAGTTAAGCACTACTTAACTTCCCCACCCATCCTGGTTCCATCGCACAAGGAAAAGCCCTTAAAGCTATACCTCACGGTTACCGACAACGAGCTAGGGGATATGCTCGCTTAAGAATAACCTGCTTCACGCACAGAGAATGCAATCTACTTTGTCAGCCGCAGATTCCAAGGCAGCGAAATTAACTACTCTCCACTCGACAAATCTTGCGCTGCTCTTGTCTGGGTATCACAAAGACTAAAGCACTATATGGAAGCCTTCCCGGTTCGTCTCATCGCAAGAATGGATCCTTTGAAGTACATCCTAGTTAAATCAAATTTGTCTTCGAGACTAGCTAAATGGTACTTCATGCTCGCGGGATATGATATCACTTACGTCACTCAGAAATACGTCAGGGGGAGTGTATTCACAGATCAGTTGGCCAAATTTCCTTGCGACAAAGTGAAGGGGGAAGACCCGCGATTCCCTGATGAAGACATCATGAGTATAGAAGACGAAAATAAGTGGCAATTATTTTTCGATGGCGCAGCCAACAAGAAAGGATTCGGCATCGGAATGTTGTTAGTAGATCCCGACGACATCTATACTCTACTGGCAATACGTCTTGACTTTGACTCCACCAACAACACCACAGAATATGAAGCTTGCATAGCGGGGCTTGAGGCAGCCCTAGAGCGCAACGTGACTGAACTTGAGGTGTTTAGGGACTCCCAGTTAATCATCAATCAGAAACTGAAGAAGTGGAGGATCCAAGATCTAACCCTTCAAAGATACAATGCCCACCTCCAAGAGTTGGTGCAACAATTTGAGGATATCTCGTTCCACTATATTCCTAGAGACAAAAACCGGTTTGCTGATGTATTGGCTACACTCGCCTCCTTGGTCGAAATCCCTGCAGAAAAGGCAGTCAAACCCTTCAAAATAACCTGGCGCGCAACTCCTGCCTATTGCGCCGTTATAGATCTCCATGACTGCAAAGACAAATGGCCATCCGAATGCGCCACCTTTGAGGACTCCGAAAAGAAACCATGGTACCATGACATTTGGCATTTCATCCTAGATGGAACCATCCCGCCTGAGACCGACCAGAAGACTCAGATCGCCCTTAAAAGGCTGGCAGCTAACTACGTCATCATTGCTGGCCGTCTATTCAAGAAATACTCCCAAGGAAACCTCCTTTGTGCCACCGAAGAAGAGGCCCAAGAAATAATGTACCATGTTCATCAAGGTATATGTGGAACCCACATGAGCGGAAACATGCTCGCCAAAAAGATCATCAGACAAGGGTACTTTTGGCTAACTATGGAAGCCGACTTTACCAGAATGGTCAAGAAATGCCATAAGTGTCAGATACACGCCAACCTTCAGCACGCGCCGCCTTCCTTACTGTACCCTATGACGTCTCCTTGGCCGTTCTCAACATGGGGCATAGATGTGATTGGAAAGGTCACACCCGCAGGAGCTAATGGACACTGTTTCGTCCTAATAGCCATTGACTATTTCACTAAATGGATCGAGGCCGCCTCCTACAAAGTTTTGAATGCCAGAAAGGTAGCAGAAATCATCAAGCACATCATCATCTACCGATACGGGGTCCCGCAAGAGATGATATTCGACAATGGCTCGCACTTCGAGAAAGAAACCGATCGCCTCCTAACAGAGTATAGGATCATAAGGGATAAATCATCTCCTTACAGGCCTCAGACGAATGGAGCAGTTGAAGCCGCAAAAAAGACAATCGAAACCATCATCAGAAAAATGGCAATCACTGGGAAAGACTGGCCCGACAAGCTACCCTTCGCACTTTAGGGATACCGCACCTCAGTCCGAACAGCTACAGGGGAGACTCCCTACACCCTCATATTCGGAATGGAGGCTGTCCTACCAATAGAATTGGAAATACAATCACTACAGGTTCTCCTAGAAAACCAAGTGAATGAAGTTGATTGGCTAGAAAGCAGATACGAAGAGTTAACCTTGCTAGACGAAAGGAGGCTGAAAGCAGCCGAACACACTCAAGCTTACCAGAGAAGAATGGCAAGAGCTTTCAACAAAAAGGTCAAGACAAGGAATATTAGAGTAGGCGACCTGGTTCTCCGTGAACATCGTCCTGGACCTTTCAACCCTTTAGGCAAATGGGGACCAAGATGGATAGGACCCCACATCGTGAAGAAGATATTCTCTGGGGGAGTCCTTCAGCTGGTGGATTTAGATGGAGATCAGCTACCGAAGCCAGTCAACATGGACAAGCTCAAGAAATACTTCGCGTGACTTGGCCTCTTAAAAAGAAAAAATGCTCGCTAGGTTGAAAATCCCGAAGGGGACGGCCTAGGCAAAAATTAGAGCTTGCACAAGAAAAGAAGCCCGCTAGATTTAAAACTCGAAGGGGTAGTCTAGGCAAAAGAAAGGGTGTGCACGAAAAAAAAAGAGGAGGCCTTGTCCTGCGCGAGATTACCCCTCGGCCTGAAACCGTATTTTGTCCTTTTTCTCTAAAAAATGAACTACGTTAGACCTGAGCCTCTTATTTGATTGATGTAAAAGAGGAACGTAGGCAGCCTTCGGGTTCGGTCTAATCAAATAAATAAATCAAATTTTGTCCTTTTATTAATCAAATGCATTTTATTAATGACAAAAGGGAAATCCTAACCACAACGACTAATTTGCTAAGCTAACAATCTTGAAAAAATAAAAAAAATAATAAATATAATAAAACTATTGATCTATCGAAGCAATCTCTTGGTACTCTTTAGGATCTAGCCTTTTATTGACTTGGTAGGCCGGCGCACATGATCACCATCGTCATCGCGATCCCTCTTGCATTTTGGGCCCTTCGAAGCAGAACACCTCTCAAGACGAGTGAAAACGGACTCCGAAAGCCTCTTGAAGACATTGGGCCTATCTAAAGCTTGCATCTTTTCGGGCATACCCTTGCCTCGGCTCTCATACCAATCCCCATCAAGAAAATCCTGGGTTGGATCAGTCCGTACATTAGCAGGATCAGACTGGGCCTCACTCCTTCGCAAAATACTGCTAGCTACAAAGGAATCCCCTAACAGTGAAAGCCGCAGATCATCAATCTTCTCCACATTAGGATGACCAGTATGAAGGAACCAATCCAAATACTTGTCAGATAAGAAGATGCTTGCACCAAAAGTCCGAAGGTTCGACCAGCGGTCTCGATTAGTTCCTTTACACCACGCTTGAGCTAGCACTTACACCGATATAAGACACCTCACGAGAGGCCCCTTCGAAAAGATAAGTGTCCTGCTGCTGGCCAAACTGACGAAGCACCCACTTGGGAAAATAAAAGGAGGAATCTCGCAAACCCGGGAGAACAACCCTGTCAAAACCCTTGGTATTGGCAACATACTTGTTCAATCTCCAATAAGGTGGACACCAAATGATATCTGTCGTGGCACTCTTTGAAATCAACTTGGCCCACTCATCCACCGAGAGATCCTTGATCAGCAACTTCCTCATATGGTATGTGAATGGGGAATACTCCAACGGGGGACCTACCAACTTGAGATGTTCCCTAAGCCAAATAGTTAGTAAAAGAGGACTCCCTTGAGTCATGACACCGGTCTTATGCAACTCGTCAAGACCATGCAAGGTTTCACCCAAGATTAGCGGAATAATGTTCCTAGAACGTTTCCTAGCCTGCAGAACAATTTCCACCAATTGGGAATCAACCAAGCCATCAATACATGTGAAAAAAACATCTCCGAAAAGAGAAAGGGCCAAAAAGTTCCGTTTGTAAACATGGAAGGCATCATCATTTGAATCTCCGCTGAAGCGTTCAGGAAAAGAGGAACAATCTACCCACCTGCGGTGAACCAGCTCATAGCAAGTATCAAGGGGGATCCCTAGCAATTCATTCAGAGCCTCTGAATGATTCCTATTATACTTAGGAACATCAATCTCACTAGTCAACGACATATCCAAGATGATGGCGAACTCCTCAACAGTGGGCACCATCTCATTAAGAGAAAAATTAAAGCGATGAACGGAAGGATCCCAAAATTGAGCAGTACTCTGCAAAAGATTCCAATCCGGTTGGAGGTTCTTCAAGGTGAAAAGGATTCTGAATCCAAATTATGCTATAAACTTATTGAGAGATCAATTGCGAAACAAACTCACGAAATTTCTTAATGCTTGCTTGAATGCTTCGACTACATCAGACGGCAGAGAAAAATCATCAACAATCATGGACGTTGGGACGATCTCCTTGGAAGCCATGGATCACAAGGTTGAAAAGAAGACAAGAATTCGACCCTAACAGAATATCTCTAGAGTTTGAAAGGCTGGGATGAGTTATCTGGCCAGACTACGAGGTGTTTTTATAGGGAAAACTGACAAAATCCTGTTCAAAGAAGGAAAGGAAATTCGCCTGAGTAGCGTGTCTCGCGATAGATGCCTTGTCCCGCGCAACACATCTCTTCGGCAAATTCAGCAGCAGTCCTGCACAAACAAATAATCTAGTCCTGACTTGACGAAGCAAGTCTCAAAAACCTGCACATACAGTTCCGAATATGCAGTACAACACCAAAACCAAGCTCAAAACTGTGATCCGAATGGTCATTTCATTTCAAATCACGGAAGTCGAGAAAGTTAAAAAATTTAATTAATTAGACCTAGGACTAGGAATTAAGAAAACCTTGTTTTTTGTGCTACCTACGTGCTAACAGGTACCAAAAAGAAAAAAAATTGTTTGGGCCCACACGGCCAATATTTACAAGCTTTCAAGCAATGAATGGGGAGAAAAGGGGGATCACGTCATCAAGTCGCTCGAGCCGCCGGCACCTCCGCCTTCACCACCATTGGGGCTACCATCCCTCCTCGACCGCTTGGCTCCACAATTCGGGGTCACCGCAGAAGCTACCGATGAAGCTGCCAAAGCCGCCTTCTGAAACAGTCGCTCGGACAGATCCGACACCAAGGACATCAATCCTGCCATCCTGCTCGCCCCACGGATCTGACAACAAAAAGGGATGCTCAGATGAAGTTGGACATATACACATATATGGATGAATACGGGAAATAGTATGAACAGAAACGTACCGAGGAGACATCAGATGGGAGATGGTAACCCTCAGGAATATGGTCCGGGATCGGGATGTGGCCCATCATCGGCATACTCCCCATCATGTATGTGTAGCTCGGAGGACCATAATCTGGTGCAAAAGGCATAGGACCCGCATACTGGGAAGAAGAGCTGGGGGCTGACGAACCTGAGGCTGAGGCAGAGGTGGAAGCCCAAGCAAACGATCGCCTAGCACCTACCAAGAGGGGACCCATCAGTCGAGGCAAGAACTCCACATATGAAGCTCCTCGGACAATGCAATCTGTCGCCGCACAACCCTCCACAAGATCAGCATAATCATCATTAGGAATGAAGTGGGTGGGGTACATCACCCTCGGCGGATCCACTGGCACCCTATATGGCAGTGAACCCCGACCATGCTGAGGGAAGACTCGCTCGCCCAAGTACATGGTATCCCCCTCCAGAGATACCAAAATCCTCTGCATCGCAGTAGCATCCCAAACGGTGAACCTCCCGTTCCACCAAGGTCCACGGATAAAGGCCTAGCCGCTCAAACTCAAAGGCGTCCAACATGGCCCACGCCTCTGCAACCGTCAGGGTCCAGTCCTGATCTCCCTCCTCATCCACAGTCCGATTGGGGTGGCTCCACCTCCTGATATCTGGAAACAAAGGGGTCCGGCTATCCAGCTCAAACTTATACAATCCGAAGACGACATATCCCCATATCCGTACATGAAAACAGAACAGATTCAGTACGAAAAACAAGCAAAAAGTACAGATGAAAGACAAGGATGGAATCAAAAGCATACCTCCCAGGCATAAGAATACCCGGACAGAGTATCCTTGGTATGCCTGCACGCCTCATCCATGGCGTGATAACAGAAGGCCAGCCCGGCTGAGCCCCAGTCATATATGCTGACAGCATCCAAATCAACCAACAAACCCAAGAGAGAGAGACGGGCCGTAGAAGAATGGGTCGCAAAGATGGTCTCTAATAGAATGTACCAGAGAGCACCCTGTACCAATCGATCAGTGTTCGGATTTGGCTTAATCACATAAGCCTCAAGCTAAGCCTGGAGGGGCGACAATTCAACAGCAAACCCCTTAACCTTGTTAGGGGTAAAACCAATCAGCTGCCTCCATATGGCTGGACTCGCAGGCTTATAACCCGTAGTCTTCAGGAGAGCAACATCGGTAAACTCTAGCCCCGTGATAGCAAGAAAATCCGTCGGGGTCATGGTAGCTTCCCCGAAGCAAAGATGCACTGTGTGGGTAGTGTCCCACCACCTCTCTCTGATTGCTAAAAAGCTTGGGGAGTTCGCCTCATCCCGTGGATGTTGTCAATGAAGGTCAGAAGCCCCGTTTGACCCATCCTAGCTCGAACACCGTTTAAGCCCTTGATTTTATCCCACAAAGCTTTGGCAAGCTTCAGACTCCCACGACAATTCTTGGTCGGCCTGTACGACTGCAAAAATAGAGGAAAAGCAAAAGAGCAATGTTAGAAATCATCCCATGGCAAAAATTCAAAGAAATAGAAGAAAATTCTCATTGAGACATTTCATCGAACACTTGGCGTGCACACAAGAAAAGCATACCCAAAGATGCATTCGACTACCCGAATCAACCCCTCCTACAATCCATGATATGTAGGGGACTAATACGCACACAATGCAACGTCAAACAAGCAACAAATTCAATTAAATCGAAGCATGGAAGATAGAACCAAGTTCTAGACAAAAACAAGAAAAGCTGCCAATTTGATGAAATTGGGATTAAAAAAAAATGGATTCAAATGCAATGCAACACATGAAATGAGAGTTGAGAGAGAATCTCTTACCAAACCTTCATGAACGGCATGAGAGATGTGCATATCCCTATCGAAAGTGAGGTCGTCACGGGGGTAATCCTTGCCAAGCAAATGACTCCCCAAAGTCGAGAAGGGATTGAGGGTTGATTGAAGGAAGGAATCAACGAACAACAAGCAAGAAATTGCAGAGAAAAATCGCCTTGGTTCGAGCTAGGAAAGAAAATTTGAAAATAAGTGTTTTTCAAAATAAACAGCAGCTGCTGTTATATTGCCCCGACAGCAGATGTATCGCAGGAGGCAAGCAACCTCGCGCGAGATATACTTTCTGGAAATGTACGAAATTGTCCCCGACAATAAGCGTCTACACAACGTCAAAATTCAAAATTTTGACACATTTACCCTTGGAATTAATATACTAGCAAGGAAACGTGGAAAAATCGGCACCGCAAGTCACGGAACGAGCCGAACGTAACACCCGCACAATCGCCCAATACGGCACCAGTCGCCCGAAAATGATTGATCCAGAGATCAATTCATTCCACATGATTCATTGCCTAGACAGGTGGATCGTCACAACAAAAAGCCCGGTTCAACGCCTATACAGGTGAATCGTCACAACAAAAAGCCCGGTTCAACGCCCAGACAGGTGAATCGTCATCACAAAAGCCCAATTCAATGCCCAGACAGGTGAATCGTCATCACAAAAGCTCGATTCAATGCCCAGACAGATGAATCGTCAAATCAAAAATAAAAAAAGGCTCGATTCAATGCCCAAACAGGTGAATCGTCATCCTCAACAAAAAAAAAAGCCCGATTCGGATCCCAGACAGGCGAATCGTCACAAAACCGATAGGACTCAAAGGACCAGACATGTAAGCCTTTGTTTTCTAACATATTTCCCCTCAGGTTCGGAGCCCAGACATGTGAATCTTCAGACAAGCAGGTATTTTCAGAATTGGGTCTTGATTTGATTCCTCAGTATGAATTTACCTTTTCAAAAAACAAAATCTCCTCAATTTTCAAAATGATTTTCAAAATACCTAAAGCAGCCTTTTCGTGTTTTGGTGTCGAACTACGTTATGGTCTGATTCTCCAATAGAGACACGTAGGAAGCCGTGCGGCCCGACCATCCCGATGTTCAGAATGATGTCTTTTCTATCATCGACATGACTTCTTCCATAAGACTTGTTGACGAGGGGCTCTGTAGACACCCCATTCTGAACCCATCGGAGCAGATTAATACCACTCTAAAGTCTCGCCTTGAGTCAAGAGTAGAAATCCACCATTTCGTCATGTTTCGTTAAGTTTTGACTAACGACTGTTAGTTTGGGACTAAACTGCATACAAAATAACGAGGGAAGGACAGAATTGTCCACAGACTGCCTTATCTCGCGCGGAATAGCGTGTCTCGCGCGAGATAAAGGAGTTCTCCAGACCTGCAGATGGCAGTTTCCTCGTCGATTTCAACCTCTTTCGGGATAAAACTTTATCCATCCGGCCAGCCAATGAAGTTTGGATTCTGGAACCTTCCCAAGGTGTTTGATCTCATCTTCAACACCTCTCCAACACCTATAAATACCTGAAGACTTTCTGTAGGATCCCATACTTTTCAAGTCAAAAACCCCCACATTTACTGGTTTCTCTCCCTGAAAGATTCCTATAAATCATCCCTAAAATCACCTAAAGTTTGTTTGTCAACCTTGTTGATAGGCAAAGCTCTGTCTGAGTCAAGGTTCAACTCTAAGCTTGAGTCGAAACTCTGTCCGAATTACTTCACGCAAGGTAATCTTCCTTTCCCTTCTAATTGATTGTTAGAGTAGTATAAATACATTGAATCTAGGATCAGCCTAGAGCCTCCCCAAATCATGGGTATGGTCTCGAAGCAATCGATCCTATATTCCGTTTAACCTCGTTAAATGGATATTTATTTTATTTATTATTTAAAATATTTTCCTTCTTTGAAAACCTCTATCTTTTTAGCAAGACCGATCTCCGGATTGGGTGGAATGGGTACTCCTTGACCTTCCCATTCCATAACCTAAGCTCCGAACCCAAAATCTATTTTCAAATGGTTTTTCTATGTTTCCAAACGAATAATATAGGTAGTGACTCAAAAAGATGTTAAAAACTCACGCATCGCTACACGACGGATAAATGATTGGAATGCCTCGAAATTCGAGAGGGCCCTACGTATTCGTAAAACCGAGGATGAGCTACAGTTCCTCCTCGACACAACCGAGCTAGGAAGTTCGAGGCCACTGAATCGTATAAACCGAGTACGACCATGGGCCATAAAATGGACAAGACCCAATGGATTGAGCCCAATGGAAAATAGGCATAAGTCCCAAATACGACATAGGGAATGGGCTTCCCTACCTATGATCGTCTTACTCTACTCGTCATATCACACTATGAAGACCTAGGCATAGTTGAATAATCTTATGACTAGGACAGAGATGTTAGGCTATGCCGACCAAGGCATACGCTTAAGTCGACCAGCACCAGGTCTATGCCAATAAGGCTACAATTATGACAAGGGAAATGGGCTTCCCTACCCATAGACATCACTCTTACCCGAAATAACACTATGCCGACCAGCACACTATGTCGAGTAGCAGGTCTCCTAGGCATACATACAGAAGTCTCTTCTAATCGTATGTTGATGAACCATTCACTTTAAGTTTCCAATAATTCACAAAACCTTGCTTCGCCTTGGTGATTGTTATCAGGTTTACCAGAGGAAGTGTTCTGTGTAAACATGCAAGCCTAGCATAAAATGGTTGCAAATTATTAGTAAAGCTAAATTATCACAAGCATTGTGTTTTAATCCTCAGAAATGTGTACACAAGAGGAAGTTGCCTAAAGGTTTGAGAGTTTACGAACTTATATTTTGCATGCCTTAAGGCTTTCTGGATTTTGGTTCAATCATATATATTCTTAAGTTTCAACAGTGAGAAATCAAGAATTATATATTATTATATTGCTATATTATTCTAACAAAACTAATTGTTCTCCAATCAGTTATTGTGAGTGTGCGTGCATGTGGCCATTCTTGCATTTATATGTCTTATCTGGACATAGAGAGATCAATAAATTTGTATATATCTACATTATTCATTCATCTTATGTAATCTTATTAAGATGGGTAATGTATGTTCAGCTCAACTCATCTTTTTTTTTTTTTGGGGGGGGAAGGGGTGTCAACAAATTTCCTGACTTTTTGTTACCTCCTTTTGTTGCAGAAGAATTTAAATTGAACATTGAATGCAACCATGCAACTCTATCTGCTCATAGGTGTACTCTCTTTCTTTCATCCTGCTAAGAGAAAGACTTTTGTAATCCCTCCGTCCCAAAATGAATGACCAAAACTTTTCATATTTTCTCTTGATCAAGGGTAAGTTTGAAAATTTCTGGACATTAATTGAAACGAAGGGAGTAATATTTTGTGATTGAGCAGGTATACTTATAGAGGATTGAAACTTAGCAATATCACATGTCTTACTATAACTATCTTCTCCTGGAATCTCAGTTTTTATTTTTAAACATAATTCATTGCATGATTTTGAGTTGTATATCATATCTTTATATAACAGTTATTGGTCAATGTCTTAGTGTTTATTTTTCTTAAAAAGTAGATGATATATGTCTAGGGATGGTGGGATTCTTGATTTTCCATGACTGGCTCGAATACATTTGGACCCCCTCCTCGTGATTTTCTTTATGATTTTGTTTATGTGAAATTTAAAGAGCATTTAGAGAATACTGATTTATCTTCATAGTTATAAAAACTTTCTTTGGTTTGTTTAATTTTTTTTGTTAAAGTATCATGTCGTGCGTTTAACGCATGGGTGTTACTCTAGTTTTTTTTTTTCTATAAACCATTCATATTTTTTCACATACTCGTATTCATTACGAAATAAAAAATAAATCATGAAAAAAAACTTTAACCAAACCGGAGCCAACTTAATCTTTAATAAAAAAGGGGAAATTACCGCTGGATCCTTCACCCTAAGTCAATCGATCAATTAGGCTAATGGATTTTTGAATTTAACCAGCTAATCCAATTTTAGAATCAATATTCCACCCTCGCTAGTTTAATGAGTTTTCATAATTACCAAACTACCCTCTTATAAATATCTCTTTCCTCTCGCATAAGGCTATGCACGCGTCACTTTTCACGATCGGGAGCAACGGAGAGAGAGAGAGAGAGAGAGAGAGAGAGAGAGAGAGAGAGAGAGAGAGAGAGAGAGAGAGAGAGAGTTACGACGATTTTGATCCCCTTTAATTATGTGAGTTCAATTTGCTTAATTGTTTGGTTGTGATCAATTTAGAAGTCGATTGCTTTGTGGTTTTCAATCGTGTTGATGTTTTGATTTTGAATTTTGATTTTTTTATTGTTATTTGTTTGAATTTGAATTTTTGATGATTGGTGAACTTAATTGCTTTATACGAGCATCGTTGATGATTCGTGAATATGATTTCAATTTGAATTGTTCATAATCTCAGATTCAGATTTTGTTTATGTTTAGTTGTTTGTTTATTATGAGTATTGTAGATAATTCACGAATTTTAATGTTTTTTTTATTGTAATTGCAACATAATATTTGACTTATTTGTATATTTTAAGTTCACAGTTGTCTGTTAGTTGTACTAGAACATTTATTCGACCTATTTTTAAGTTTTAATCATTGAATGTTTTAATGTCTTATATTGTACAAAAGTTCACAGTTGTTTTGTTGACTGTATTACTTATGTTCACAATTATTTTATGTTTATTCATTAACTTTGTTTTATTTTTCTTATATGTTGCAGATTAATCAATCTTCAGAATATGAATATTTGTGTGATAGTTTTGTTGAAATATGAGAATTTTACAGCAGTTGAAAGATTTAGTAAGCGTTCATCTTTCAATACATTGGTTAATTTAGCTTTCAATAGATGAGAGGGTTTGAAAAAGGAATTTATGCGTTTTCTTATCCTTTACCTAAGAATTCTACTTGTCTATTACATAATGAGGATGATTTTACGAATATGGAAATTATTTTAGGTCGTGGTTCTATTGAGTGTATTGAAATTCATTTGACACAGATTCTTACATTGGATTACAATGACTTGTCCTCGTCTAATGTCTCAAGTATATGTAGTAGTCATGATTTGCCTGTTAGATTTTTCCATCATCCAAATAAGGAATTGAAAAATGCGAAGTGGATTAATGGTATGGAGGGTATTGGATAGGGGTTCAAAGGTGTAATTAGTGAGTTCAGAAACAAGTTGTGTATGTATGTTGCAGCTGGTTGTTTTGACTTTGTTTACTTGAAAAATGATAAAGAGCGTATTAATGCCAAATGTGTACACAAAGATTTAAGAGGTTGTCCGTGGAGGATTCACGCATCAGTTGAAGCTTCCAATGGCTTTGCTTATATACGGACTTTGATCGGAATCATACTTGTGGGCATATCTTCAATTCTGGACATTGTTCAAAGATCAGTTCTGATGTTCTTTGGGATATTATTGTTGATGATATTCGTTCTAAACCTTCGATAGGTCCTTCTGATATTGTGAAGTTTTTGAAGGTAAATTATGGATTTGACATCACTTATAAAATTGCTTGGAAGGCTGTTTAAAAGGCAAAAGACATTGTATTTGGGAAACAGAATTGTCTTACGATAAGCTTAGATGATAAATGGCTATTTTATAGTCATTTATAGCATTATATTTATATCATTTACTTAGTTTTTGTTATCATTTAGTCTTCATTTAGCTTCTTTTATTTTATATATGGGATTTTATGCTTGTTGGTATGTTTGAATACCTACACAGGTCTTAGGGTCCATTTTTGGGGCAAATGAAGTTAGGACATATCTAAGGAATCAAGGCATAGAAGGGACAACTTCAAAATGATCATCCAGGCCAAAATTCAGCCAGCACGGCCGTGTTCTATACAAGGGAGCGGCCGTACAAAGTCTTCAGCCAGGCCAAAATGGCCCAAAGTCAATGGAGCGTCCGAGTCTTCAAACCTGGAGCGGCCGAGCAAATCAAAGCCAGAGCAGTCGTGCAGCAATTTCTGAAGCGCCCGTGCAGTCTGACCCGTTCAAAATGGAATTTGGTTCCAAGGCTTGCGCGGCCGTGCACTTACTGTTATCGAGCTGAAAAGGCACCTCTTGAAGACAGTTTTTTGAAGAATTATACCCTTAGCTTAGAATGCCTATTTAAAGGCCCCTTTGTATCCGTTTTAAGGATCTGATTTTTACATCTGAATATACATAGAAACACATAGCAAAAATTCTCTAGCATTATTATTTCAAATTTCTCGAAGATTCAACCTTTGTTCTTGAAGTTATTTGGAGTATTGAAGCAATAAGATATCGAAGTTTATTTCCAAACATTGTTTCCCTACAAGTATTTCAAATAAGTATCTTTCTTCTCTGCTTTAATTCATGTCTTATTTATCAATCCTTGTAGTTTCTGCAATGGCTAGTGAGTAATCCCCTAACTTCTTGGGGTCAAAAAATTTAGCATAATGTAGTCTTCTTTGTTAATCAAGTTTAAAATTTCTTTCACCTTTCATAATCAATTCTTTTTATATTATTTTGTCATGCCTACAAATATGATGACGTCCATACTTTGTATGAATCTTAGCTAATCAAGAGAAGTATCCCGCGAAAGAATCTTGATTAGCGGAACCATATAAATCGAACTAGGCTCCATTAATCACGAGTAGTTTAATGGCCTAGGGATGGTTCTTTAGTGGAAAATACGTGGATTTTAACCAGAACTTAATGGATTCTTATTAATCATGGACCATCAAGAGATAGGGCATGATTAATACAGAATACATGTGCAAAGCCTTCGATTGACAAGTAATGCACAACTTAACGTATCATCCTTGATATATGAATTGAACTATATTTTTATATAAACTTGATTTATTTATTGATTACATGTTGTTAGATTTCCAATCCCAAGAATGTCTTCATATTATAAGAGTTTAATTTAAGTAATTTGTGTATGTTCTTAGTGTTTTCATAAAAAACAAAACATATTTACTCCCAATCTCTATTTCGATAGGTCCTTATGGTATTGTGTTGTTGAACGTAGATTATGTATTTGACATAACTTATAAAATTGCTTGGAAGGCTGTTTAAAAGGCAAAAGACATTATGTTTGGTGAAGCAGAATTGTCTTACGATAAGCTTAGACCATACTTTTTAAAGATGAAACAGTTGGATCCTACTAGCCACATTGTTCTTGATGTTGACCCATCGTCCTTTCACTTCAACAAGTGTTTTGTGTCGTTTGAGGCTTGTGTAAAAGGTTTTCGTTCTTGATGACCTGTGTTGTTTCTTGATGGTTCTCATTTGCACGGTAAGTACAAGAGTATGATGTTGGCAGCAACAAACAAAGATGGAAACTCTGGTAACAATTTAACCCGACATGTGCTAGCTTTACTCAAAATTGCATTCAGTTCACAGTTATTTACAAAAGTTCACAGTCTTTTTATATTACTTATATTATTATCTTTATTCTTGTCATTTATAGGTCTTTTCAATGTTGCTTTTGCTGTTGTTTATTCGAAAGATATTGCTAAATGGACATGGTTCCTTCAACAATTAGAACCTCTTATAAGATGTATCAGAATTACGTTTGTTTTCGATCGTCACCAAGGGATTATTTCTTCGGTGAACGCTGTTATGCCTTAAAGCTATCATTCATTTTGCCTATGTCATTTGAGGAATAATTTGAGGGATAAAATGAATGGGATGTTCTATAAATTTGCGATAAAAAATTGGTTCAGAAACTGTTTCAGTTTGCAGTAGCTCCAACAAAGGAAATTTTTCATTCTTTGATTGAAGAAATGAGGAATGAAGGTGGCCCCAAGGGCCGTGAATTTCTCACTAACCTTTCACTAACTAATTATGCAAATGCATACTTTGAAGGTATGGTGAGATGTCTTCAATCATAGCAGAATAATTCAATTCTTAGTTTAGAGAAGCTCGTGGACTCCCTGTTAAGGAATTAATTAATCAAATCAGCCTTAAGTTGATGACACAGATGTCCAAGCGCAGAAAAGATTCATTAAAGTTGAATACTATTTTATGTCCAATCATGGAGAAAAGGTATAGGGATAATCTGGAGATGTGTAGGTCATGGATAATACATTCTTCAACTGACAAGATATTTGAAGTCCATTCAGTTCAGTCCATAGTCATGAACATTGAAAAATTCACATTTTTTTGTGGAAAGTGGCAACATGAAGGACTCCCATGTGTTCATGCCGTTGTTGTCCTGTCCAATTTCACAGAAACTCCTTATCAGTACATTGAGATATATTTTCATAGCATCACCTATAAGAATTGTTATGCTCATGCTATTCAGCCCTGTGATTCATTTGGAGATGAATCAATGGCAGTGGTTGATGAAGAAGATCCTCTAATACTTCCTACAATAGCAAATCATCCACCAGGAAGACCAAAGAAGCTACAAATCCCTTCAAGAGGAGAGTGATTTAAATGCAAAATGAAATGTGGTCGTTGTGGTAATATAGGAAATCATAATAGAAAATCTTGTAAGGAGCCTATGTAATAATTTGATGGTATTTTTAGATTCTTAAACATTGATCATTGTTTTGATGATTCATATTTGGTTTTTACAATTTAATATGAGAACATCTAATGCAGTTTTAAATATTAGTGAACTTAAGTTTACAATTGTTTTCTTAAGTTAACAATTGTTTTCTGAACTTGTGATTCAGAGATGTTCATTTTTTATTAAGTTCACAGTTGTTTTATTAAATTCACATTTATTTTTTGAACTTGTGATTCAGAGATGTTCATTTCTGATTAAGTTCACAGTTGTTTTCTTAACCTTTCGTTTCACATTGTAATACATTAAGAAAACACAAAAAACATAGAAAAATAATACATTCAGAATACATAATATCTTCATTAACAGGATAATGCCAAAAATGTACTTGTCTTGAACAAAATAAATTTTTTACCCTGATGCTAAGTTGTACCTGTTCATAAAACTAAAATGTTTACCACAAAAATATATATCATTTCAATGAACAAAACCCAAACCCAAATGTTTGCTACCTACTTTAAAGGACTATTTGGTACGTCATTTGGTATGTCATCTAGATCCCCTAACTCTATACTGGTTGTGTACACATCATTCAGAAAATCTTCAAATATTTGAGCCCTAAATTGATGAACTGCAGTTTTGGAAATCTTTTTATCAATTGTTCCTTTCTTCAACGTTTGCTCAATAATCATCAAAACCATAACTCCACAATCAACACTTGATGTAGGCTGCTGAGGACAATCTTTAATAGTAACGAAGTCTTCATATTTAGGACTATCATGATTTGAGGGGATCAATGCCTTTATATGTTCAAACTGAAAAAAATAAAAAGAAAAGAAACAAAAACATTAAATCATTGTTAGTCTAGTATTTAAGTTATTGAAAAAAAAACTTAAAATTATATTGTAGTAATCCATTTACCATTTGTCTAGCAACAAATTCATATTTGGCTGGGTGACCTTTCTTAGGGAGCAACATGTTATAGAACATGTACTCTGCATTCTCTGTATCAAATGCCAACAATGTCCAACGCTCTGCACGATTTTCAGTCTGATCTATGTGAATTGGAATTAAGATGAACTTTTTTCTATCTTTGTAAAATTGGTTGAAAGGTCCATCAATTCGTTCATTGACAACGTCTTTGGACCATTCATTTCTCAGATAGGTCTGCAAAGTGAAATATAACTTTTAATATATTTCAATAGACTAAAAGAAAAGAAAAAATCATATCTAAAAAAAAATACTCGTATGCATTTGTTTATACCGATGCATTAGCTATAATTACACCTACTGATTTGTTGGATGGTGAGGAATTATCCACAATGTCTTTGTGCTTCTCAATCAATATTGACAAATATCCATCAATCACCTATCAAAGAAAATATCATTATGAACAACTGAGAACTTAACAAAAACAAACATGAACTTAAAAACAAACAAATAATCAACGTACTACGTCCTCAGATGCCGTGTCATGTGCTATCTCATATAAATGCTCAACAATGATGTAAATGAATTCTTTTGCCCATGCATTCCCTCTACAACATAATTATTTTATACATATATATAAATATATGAGTTTCAACATAATTATTAGGTAAAATCTTATTAAAATAGATAAATGACTACTTACTTAAAACCTTGAAAAGCCAACATCGTATTGTATTGGTGGTTGTTTCTTCATCAATGAGTTTGGTTGTCAAACTAAAAAGTCTATTAAAGAAGGGTGAGCTTCATTAGCAGGACCATGTTGTTTAATTTCTTGGACTTATTTAGCTTCAACAACTTTTTCTTGTTGTTTTTTTCTTCTTTCTTGCTATTCGCTTCAACTTTTAACCTCTTTGATTGATGATGTGGTATCTAAAATTCAAATGCATCATCAACAACCTTTTTTTCTTATTCTCAACAACCTTTTTCTTATTCTTTCCTTCACATTTTTTATCATTGTGGTCAACTCATTTTCATAATCAATCTTTAAACAACTGATATCATTTTCTCTTTCCTCTTCTTTCAGTTAATTTTCTTTCATCTTTTTCTCTAAATCTTCAATTCTCAAAGTAGCTTCCTTCAATTTCCTTAGAAGCTCTTCAATCTCAACATCACTTGTGGCTGTCAAATTATTGTATTTTCTTTGTAGCTCCTCATTATCAACAATCTATTTTACCTTTTTATTTTTGAGATCATTGTTCTCAGCTTGGTATCTTTTTTCCATGCTTGATGGTTCATTTACATTCTTTTCAGCTTCCTTAGATTCAGTGAACACATTCGAGAAGATGATCAACATTGCTGTCTTTGAAGTCAGGCGTTTGCGAAAAATTCCAATCACTCACAGTATTTTCTGAGTCTTGGGAAAGAACAGTTTCCTTTGGTTGACCGTCTCCTTTTTCAGTTGGTTCTTTTTCATCAGTTAAAACCACATCTCCTGAAAAAACCTATTTAAAAAAAGAGTCAAAATCTGTTTAAATCGGTTAAATTATTGTTAACGTCATTAATTTAAGTTCACATATGTTTTAAAAATATCGTATTCAATTTTTAAACTTATCTATAAGAAGCAATTGAGAGATTTAGTTCATAGTTGTTTAATTTAAAAAATTGTGAACTTATTCAAAACAACAGTGAACTTAATCAAAACAACAACGAATTTAAGAAAATTGAAGATATTTACTGATTAGAATTGATTCTAAAACTTAATATTCTTAAAGCATCTGTGAACTTAAGAGCACAATTGTGTAAAAAACTTTGTAAAAGCAATGTAATGAAAAAATCAAATCACTCACAGTTCTTGCTTACTCTTGGGATGGAATGGTTTGATTTGGCATACCTTCTTCCATATCATTTTGTTCTTGTTATTTTTTTTCTTCATTTCTACTCATTTCCTTATTCACTTCCTTTTCTTGGTCAATTCACAACTTGTAAACATTTTATTTTCATCTTTTGTTAAAACCAATATTTTCTCAAGAATCTATTTAACAAAAGAGAAAAATCATATCAGTATACTTAATATTTTATACATATATATAAATATATGAGTCTCAACATAATTATTAGGTAAAATGTTATTAAAATAGATAAATATTTGCTTACTTAAAACCTTGAAATGCCAACATCGTATTGTATTGGTGGATTGTTTCTTCATCAATGAGTTTGGTTGTCAAACTGAAAAGTCTATTAAAAGAAGGGTGAGCTTCATTAGCAGGACCATGTTGTTTAATTTCTTGGACTTATTTAGCATCAACAACTTTTTCTTGTTGTTTTTTTCTTCTTTCTTGCTATTCGCTTCAACTTTTAACCTCTTTGATTGATGATGTGGTATCTAAAATTCAAATGCATCATCAACAACCTTTTTTCTTATTCTTTCCTTCACATTTTTTATCATTGTGGTCAACTCATTTTCATAATCAATCTTTAAACAACTGATATCATTTTCTCTTTCCTCTTCTTTCAGTTAGTTTTCTTTCATTTTTTTCTCTAAATCTTCAATTCTCAAAGTAGCTTCCTTCAATTTCCTTAGAAGCTCTTCAATCTCAACATCACTTGTGGCTGTCAAATTATTGTATTTTCTTTGAAGATCCTCATTATCAACAATCAGTTTTTCCTTTTTATTTTTGAGATCATTGTTCTCAGCTTGGTATCTTTTTTCCATGCTTGATGGTTCATTTACATTCTTTTCAGCTTCCTTAGATTCAGTGAACACATCCAAGAAGATGAAATCAGCATTATTGTCTCTGAAGTCAGGGGTTTGCGGAAAATTCTAATCATTCACAGTGTTTTAAGACTCATGGGAAAAATAGCTTCCTTTGGTTGACCGTCTTCTTTTTCAGTTGGTTCTTTTTCATCCGTTAAAATCACATCTCCTGAAAAATCCTATTTAAAAAAAGAGTCAAAATCTATTTAAATCGGTTAAAGTATTGTTAACGTCATTAATTTAAGTTCACATATGTTTTAAAAATATCGTATTCAATTTTTAAACTTATCTATAAGAAGCAATTGAGAAATTTAGTTCATAGTTGTTTAATTTAAACAATTGTGAACTTAATCAAAACAATGATGAACTTAATCAAAACAACAACGAATTTAAGAAAATTGAAGATATTTACTGATTAGAATTGATTCTAAAACTTAATATTCTTAAAGCATCTGTGAACTTAAGTGCACAATTGTGTAAAAAACTTTGTAAAAGCAATGTAATGAAAAAATCAAATCACTCACAGTTCTTGCTTACTCTTGAGATGGAATGGTTTGATTTGGCATACCTTCTTCCATATCATTTTGTTCTTGTTATTTTTTTCTTCATTTCTACTCATTTCCTTATTCACTTCCTTTTCTTCAGTCAATTCACAACTTGTAAACATTTTATTTTCATCTTTCGTTAAAACCAATATTTTCTCAAGAATCTATTTAACAAAAGAGAAAAATCATATCAGTAAACTTAATATTTTATACATATATATAAATATATGAGTCTCAACATAATTATTAGGTAAAATGTTATTAAAATAGATAAATGACTGCTTACTTAAAACCTTGAAATGCCAACATCATATTGTATTGGTGGACTGTTTCTTCATCAATGAGTTTGGTTGTCAAACTGAAATGTTTATTAAAAGAAGGGTGAGCTTCATTAGCAGGACAATGTTGTTTAATTTCATGGACTTATTTAGCATCAACAACTTTTTCTTGTTATTTTTTTTCTTCTTACTTTCTATTCGCTTCAACTTTTAACCTTTTTGATTGATGATGTGGTATCTAAAATTCAAATGCATCATCAACAACCTTTTTTCTTATTCTTTCCTTCACATTTTTTATCATTGTTGTCAACTCATTTTCATAATCAATCTTTAAACAACTGATATCATTTTCTCTTTCCTCTTCTTTCAGTTAATTTTCTTTCATCTTTTTCTCTAAATCTTCAATTCTCAAAGTAGCTTCCTTCAATTTCCTTAGAAGCTCTTCAATTTCAACATCACTTGTGGCTGTCAAATTATTGTATTTTCTTTGAAGCTCCTCATCATCAACAATCAGTTTTTCCTTTTTATTTTTGAGATCATTGTTCTCAGCTTGGTATCTTTTTTCTATGCTTGATGGTTCATTTACATTCTTTTCAGCTTCCTTAGATTTAGTGAACACATCCGAGAAGATGATCAACATTGCTGTCTTTGAAGTCAGGCGTTTGCGGAAAATTCCAATCACTCAAAGTGTTTTCTGAGTCTTGGGAAAGAACAATTTCCTTTTGTTGACCGTCTTCTTTTTCAGTTGGTTCTTTTTCATCAGTTAAAACCACATCTCCTGAAAAAACCTATTTAAAAAAAGAGTCAAAATCTGTTTAAATCGGTTAAAGTATTGTTAACGTCATTAATTTAAGTTCACATATGTTTTAAAAATATCATTTTCAATTTTTAAACTTATCTATAAGAAGCAATTGAGACATTTAGTTCATAGTTGTTTAATTTAAACAATTGTGAACTTAATCAAAACAACAGTGGACTTAATCAAAACAACAACGAATTTAAGAAAATTGAAGATATTTACTGATTAGAATTGATTCTAAAACTTAATATTCTTAAAGCATCTGTGAACTTAAGAGCACAATTGTGTAAAAAACTTTGTAAAAGCAAAGTAATGAAAAAATCAAATCACTCACAGTTCTTGCTTACTCTTGAGATGGAATGGTTTGATTTGGCATACCTTCTTCCATATCATTTTGTTCTTGTTATTTATTTTCTTCATTTCTACTCATTTCCTTATTCACTTCCTTTTCTTCAGTCAATTCACAACTTGTAAACATTTTATTTTCATCTTTTGTTAAAACCAATATTTTCTCAAGAATCTATTTAACGAAAGAGAAAAATCATATCAGTATACTTAATATTTTATACATATATATAAATATATGAGTCTCAACATAATTATTAGGTAAAATATTATTAAAATAGATAAATGACTGCTTACTTAAAACCTTGAAATGCCAACATCGTATTGTATTGGTGGACTGTTTCTTCATCAATGAGTTTGGTTGTCAAACTGAAAAGTCTATTAAAAGAAGGGTGAGCTTCATTAGCAGGACCATGTTGTTTAATTTCTTGGACTTATTTAGCATCAACAACTTTTTCTTGTTGTTTTTTTTTCTTATTTCTTGCTATTTGCTTCAACTTTTAACCTCTTTGATTGATGATGTGGTATCTAAAATTCAAATGCATCATCAACAACCTTTTTTCTTATTCTTTCCTTCACATTTTTTATCATTGTGGTCAACTCATTTTCATAATCAATCTTTAAACAACTGATATCATTTTCTCTTTCCTCTTCTTTCAGTTAATTTTCTTTCATCTTTTTCTCTAAATCTTCAATTCTCAAAGTAGCTTCCTTCAATTTCCTTAGAAGCTCTTCAATCTCAACATCACTTGTGGCTGTCAAATTATTGTATTTTCTTTGAAGCTCCTCATTATCAACAATCAGTTTTTTCCTTTTTATTTTTGAGATCATTGTTCTCAGCTTGGTATCTTTTCTCCATGCTTGATGGTTCATTTACATTCTTTTCAGCTTCCTTAGATTCAGTTAACACATCCGAGAAGATGATCAACATTGCTGCCTTTGAAGTCAGGCGTTTGCGGAAAATTCCAATCACTCACAGTGTTTTCTGAGTCTTGGGAAAGAACAGTTTCCTTTGGTTGACCGTCTTCTTTTTCAGTTGGTTCTTTTTCATCAGTTAAAACCACATCTCCTGAAAAAACCGATTTAAAAAAATAGTCAAAATCTATTTAAATCGGTTAAAGTATTGTTAACGTCATTAATTTAAGTTCACATATGTTTTAAAAATATCGTATTCAATTTTTAAACTTATCTATAAGAAGCAATTGAGAGATTTAGTTCATAGTTGTTTAATTTAAACAATTGTGAACTTAATCAAAACAACAGTGAACTTAATCGAAACAACAATGAATTTAAGAAAATTGAAGATATTTACTTATTAGAATTGATTCTAAAACTTAATATTCTTAAAGCATCTGTGAACTTAAGAGCACAATTGTGTAAAAAACTTTGTAAAAGCAATGTAATGAAAAAATCAAATCACTCACAGTTCTTGCTTACACTTGAGATGGAATGGTTTGATTTGGCATACTTTCCTCCATATCATTTTGTTCTTGTTATTTATTTTCTTCATTTCTACTCATTTCCTTATTCACTTCCTTTTCTTCAGTCAATTCACAACTTGTAAACATTTTATTTTCATCTTTTGTTAAAACCAATATTTTCTCAAGAATCTATTTAACAAAAGAGAAAAATCATATCAGTATACTTAATATTTTATACATATATATAAATATATGAGTCTCAACATAATTATTAGGTAAAATGTTATTAAAATAGATAAATGACTGCTTACTTAAAACCTTGAAATGCCAACATTGTATTGTATTGGTGGACTGTTTCTTCATCAATGAGTTTGGTTGTCAAACTCGAAAAGTCTATTAAAAAAGAAGGGTGAGCTTCATTAGCGTGACCATGTTGTTTAATTTCTTGGACTTATTTAGCATCAACAACTTTTTCTTGTTGTTTTTTTTTCTTATTTCTTGCTATTCGCTTCAACTTTTAACCTCTTTGATTGATGATGTGGTATCTAAAATTCAAATGCATCATCAACAACCTTTTTTCTTATTCTTTCCTTCACATTTTTTATCATTGTGGTCAACTCATTTTCATAATCAATCTTTAAACAACTGATATCATTTTCTCTTTCCTCTTCTTTCTGCTTAGTTTTCTTTCATCTTTTCTCTAAATCTTCAATTCTCAAAGTAGCTTCCTTCAATTTCCTTAGAAGCTCTTCAATCTCAACATCACTTGTGGTCACAAATTATTGTATTTTCTTTTGAAGCTCCTCATTATCAACAATCAGTTTTTCCTTTTTATTTTTGAGATCATTGTTCTCGCCTTGGTATCTTTTTCCATGCTTTATGGTTCATTTACATTCTTTTCACTTTCCTTAGATTCGAGTTAACACATCCGAAAAGATGATCAACATTCTTTGTCTTTGAAGTCGGGCGTTTGCGGAAAATTCCAATCACTCACGGTGTTTTCGAGTCTTGGGAAAGAACAGCTCCTTTAGCTGACCGTCTTCTTTTTCGCTGGTTCTTTCATCGCTTAAAACCACATCTTCCCGAAAAACCTATTTAAAAAAAGAGTCAAAATCGTTTTAAATCGGTTAAAGTATTGTTAACGTCATTAATTTAAGTTCACATATGTTTTAAAATATCGTATTCAATTTTTAAACTTATCTATAAGAAGCAATTGAGAGATTTAGTTCATAGTTGTTTAATTTAAACAATTGTGAACTTAATCAAAACAACAAAGAACTTAATCAAAACAACAATGAATTTAAGAAAATTGAAGATATTTTGCATACTTATTAGAATTGGATTCTAAAACTTAATATTCTTTAAAGCATCCTCGTGGAACTTTAAGAGCACAATTGTGTAAAAACTTTGTAAAAGCAAAGTAATGAAAATCAAATCACTCACGCTTCTTAAGCTTACTCTCGAGATGGAATGGTTTGATTTGGCAGCTGCACCTTCTTCCATATCATTTTGTTCTTGTTATTTATTTTCTTCATTTCTACTCATATCCTTATTCACTTCCTTCTTTTCTTCACTCAATTCACAACTTGTAAACATTTTATTTTCATCTTTTGTTAAACCAATATTTTCTCAAGAATCTATTTAACAAAAAGAGAAAAATCATATCAAGCATACTTTCCTAATATTTTATACATATATATAAATATATGAGTCTCAACATAATTATTAGGTGTAAAATGTTATTAAAAATAGATAAATGACTTTCCAAGCTTACTTAAAAACCTTTGAAATGCCAACATCGTATTGTGTTGGGCATGATTTGTTTCAAGCTTTCCATCAATGAGTTTGGTTGTCAAACCG